>NW_019104741.1:178716-213275 GCF_001995035.1 Momordica charantia
CTCTAACACAACATTACGTTTTATTATTCTGGGAACCCCTAACATTATCAACCCAAGCAAGTATCAAAAATAACATTATCAACCCAAGAATGAAAGTATCAAAAATCACATACATCAGTGCTCTTACACACAATGTTTTAAAAGGCTAAAGGCGGCCTCGAGGCTTTTTCTCTTGAAAAGGCGAGGCGTAAGCCTCAAGGCGGTATGAGGCGTAAGCCTCAATTTTAATTAAAAGAATTAAACAAATCCTAAATTTGTGTGGTCAAGTATTACCAAACATAATAGTTATATAAAATTATCAAAATATCCACCTGTTACTYGTCACTGAAAAAAAAATTCTAAAAAAACATCATAACATCACTACTAAAAAATTCTAAAAAAACATCATARCATCACTACTATTATCAYCAATARAACTTACTTATTCTATAAATTATTGTCTTCAATATTTTTTATTTTTAAAGTCTAGGTMGTAAAAGTAGTAATAGATTGAATTGTTACAACTCCTGCTTAGGATTCCATACAAAAAAAACCTTGATATTTTTTAAGAATTGGAAAAATTAATAGTATTCTTGTAATCATTACACGAGGCGTATACTTTAAGCCTCAGTGCGTTTTCAAAGAGGCGTAAGCCTCTTCTATGCGAGGCGTAAGCCTCTTATAGTCCAAAGAAGGCGTAAGACTTGAGGCTAAAAGTTAGAGCCTTGCCTCGAGGCGGGCCTCAAGGCGTAAGCCTCAAAAGCCTTTTAAAACATTGCTTACACAACATTATGTTCTATTGTGGGATAATAAACATGAGCCCATGACATTGTCAGATCACACAGTCCAATTCAATGCAATGCAACCCAAGCATGTATCATCTCCTTAAAAAAAACCATATAATATATTTCTCTCCCAACTCCCACACAACAACTAATGACTTGATAATAAATCTTCAATGCAATAACATACCCAGCTGCCTGCTCCAAATTCCCATTCTCTCAAACAATCATAATCACATCATGTATATATCTTGGATGATCAATTGCAAAAATAATATAACAGTGAATCAAAAGAATTGAGGACAACCTCCAAATCCTATATCTCATCAAACAAACTGAATTGTCCCCCAGGTTATGAAGACCCTCACGAACCAGCATTGCCTCCCCCCACCCCCCAACCCAAAAAAATGTCATGAAAGAACGATGAAGCAAGTCAGAGTAATACAAGTAGTCTTTAGTAATATTCGCCAGAACTGTGTAAATAGAGATGGATTATAAGCCAACTAACCTTGAAACCTTTATAGACAAGACCTTTCTCGTAGAGCTGAGAGAAAACCCACCAAACACTCTCCATGAACTTCAAGTCCATTGTCTTATAATCATTCTTAAAATCAATCCAGCGTCCAGTGCGCGTGATAATTTTCTCCCACTCCTCCACATACCTCGTGACAATACTTCTGCATTCTTCGTTGTACTTGTCAATCCCCATCTTCAACACATCGTCTCTCCTCTTGATCCCCAGCTTCTGATCAATCTCGTTCTCAACAGGCAATCCATGGCAGTCCCAACCAAAGCGACGAGTTACATGATGACCGATCATGACCTGATACCGGGTCACAATGTCCTTGATGGTCCCTGCCAATATGTGCCCATAGTGTGGGAGACCAGTGGCGAATGGAGGCCCATCATAAAAAATGTATTCAGGAAGGTCCTTGGTGCGTTCGAGCTGGGTTTCAAAGGCCTTAATATCTGACCAATACTGAAGCACCTCCTCCTCGTGCTTAGGGAACGAAAAGTCCTTACCCTCACAGACCTCATCCATGGCGGCACTACACTCTAATTGAAGAATAGGGTTTGTTCAGAAATGGCAGTGAGAGTGCAAAAGAACAAGAATTTCCCCACAATTCAATCTGCAGAGTTGGGCAAGAAATGAGAAAGATGTTGACTTGTAAAGAAAAACAAACACTCGTAACTTTGCAGCAAGAAAACCAAATAGATAACTGGAAAACACTGAACTTGGAATCTAGAGTGACAATTGGAGAAATACCCGAGGCTGGGGGAGAGAGTGGCTTCGCCCAAGTTAACCTAGTAGTTCCTACCTTCAGCGGCTGAGATATTGAAAATGGTGTGTGATTAAATTAAGTAGCGTTTCTTTTTCTAATAGTACGTTGGTTTGGCTTTGGTCAGGTCAGTTCAGTTTTAAGGTAATAAACACCCAGTTTAGTTCTTATTCCCCTGAGTACACAAAAAATGAAAATTTAGAAAAATAATCCTTTTTCTTAAACGGAATTTCATTAATAAACTAGGGTCACATCGATCGGTTCGATCGGTCGGCTTTGAACGAACCGACTTTTTTCCTTTCTTTTACAACTTCTGCTGTTTGCTTTGGGTGCAATTAATCCAACTTGAAAATCAACCCAAATTAGAGAGTCCATAACAAATCTTAGTGTTTGCTTTGGGTGCAAGTGCGAAGAAATCAGAGAAGAGCCATGGAAGGGGAGAATGGTTCTACTTGGGCAATGGGTAACACAGAGTCGAGAAGAGTTCAAAGTGACGAGAAAGAACTCAGAGAAGAGCCATGGAAGGGGAGAATAAGCATATAATATAAATTAAGAACTTACTCTCCCGAACTCGGATTCAGCTTGAAAATGGATGTCCGGCGCCGATTGGGAGCTGCGAAATCTGCGCGGCGGCGGCGAGGTGGGTTACAGGGAGAGGGAAAGAACAGAACAGAACTACAGAAGTGAGGGAGGGGAGGAAGGCGCTGAACCGTGAAGGCGTGAACCCTCTTTTTTTTTTATATATAATTTTTTTAGAATATAAATGGGTCGGTCAGTCCGTTTTGGAGATTTTTTCCTAGCCGGCCGACGACTAACGGTTTGAGAAATTCCCAAACTGACCGTCGATCGACCGGGTGCTGACACCCAAGTTGGGTTAGTTCAAATGTATAAGAGGAAGTGAAATAGTGGCTGCGATTAAAACCTTACAAGGAAAAAAAATTCAATGAAAAAAAAATCGTAGTGAATGAAAAATAATACATAATTCATATAATATTGTGCTCCCCTCGTAAAAACATCACTTAAGTTTCTTGAGTCGCACCAATTTTTCAAATGTTGTCATAAGTAATGCTTTTGTAACTATATATGCAAGATTATCCTTCGAACAAATTTGTTTGCACAGTGATGTTGTTATTTTCTTCAATATCATGAATGTATAAAAGCTTTGATTAAATATGTTTTGTTTTATATGATTACCCTTGTTTTAAAGTTCATTTAAATTAGAAATGTTTTTTTTCCAAAAAATAAGAAGAATACAACTCAACATAAATCAAGTTTTGAAAAAACTAAATTGTTAAGCCAACGTAGGAGTTTGACAACTCCACCATCCCTTCAAATCGTTTTCCAACATTTGTCTGGCTAAACCATGAGCCACCTTGTTTGCCTCTCGACTAATATGTCTTATTGAGGTTACTTCCATATCTCCCATCATCTGTCAAATTCCTTTTAGAAGTGAAACAATTTCAATTTAGTCTTGAAACTATTCGTGAACGAGATGAATCGCTTCGAAAGAGTCGGATTCTAGGTGAATTGGTCGACGATGTTCTTGTTGAATCGCATGCAAGTCCTTGCAAAAGGTCATCACCTCCAAGTAAGTAACATCTCTCCATCTCCTGTAATTCTACATCCTACTCTAATGACTTCTACYTTCTCGTTTCTTACAATCCAGCCAATCTCATTGGTGTTTGTATATGCTCGCCATGCTGCATCCGTATTTAATTTCCATGAATTTGATATTGGAGGGTTCCATCGAGCTTCTGTATTGTCTCAAATTCGCCTTGTCAGGAGGTGCAATTTCTTGTTTGTTGAATTCTCTTTTGGATTTGTGTTTCTACCTGCATTGTTGTTTATGCATTTGTCAATCTCCGTTTGAATGTCCTAGTTTATGGATGAACTTTGGAAATTGATTTGTTCCTAATTTCCCAAATCTACCAAGCTATGATCATGCTTTTTTACGTTCTTCTTCACCAGCCTTATCTATTAATAACTCTCAATACTCTTTTGCAGTCTAGTTTGTCATATCAATGCAGAAAAAAATTTGCTTAAGTAGGAATGCAGCTTACATTTCCATAGGATAGGATACAATTTATAATTTTATTAATAATTAAAATTAATTAATCTTATTTTCATTCACAAAATTGTTAGTATTTTATATTAACAAGCATCTTATTTTGTTATTGTAAAATTGTAGTTATTATTTTAGGGTTAAAATTTTTTGTTTTAACTTTTCATGGAAAGGAAACTATTTTATGGTAAATTATAAAATTTATGGTGGTTTATAAGAAATTTTAATGGACTAATAAAAAAAATTGAATATTTCATTTTGGGCTAAATATTTTTATCTAATATTTTTGCGCCGAAGGTCTTTCAGCTACTATCTAGAGAGCTTATGAATCTCGTCGCCTCTCATTTGTGCGCCCACGCATATACCTTGCTAACCTTGCAAGAGCGCCCTACCGCCCACGCTGCACATCCTCCTACCAACGCCTTGTCGCACGCCCCTCAGCCACACACTGCCTATCGCCCGCGCGCACCCTCGCCCGTCGCCTGCACCCATGTGCATGCCCCTTACCGCCCATGCCTGCACACCACACTCCCTATCGCCACGCGCGCCAGCCTCCCTACGCCCACGCCATCACCAGTCCCTTAGGGCGCCTCCAACTTGCCTTGCCACTCACTCCAAAGCAATTTAGGAATTCTTTTCTTTTTTGTTTTGAGATATTTTGAAGGATTTGATTTTGAATAATTCTTTTTAGTTTTTAGCAAGGAAAGTTTCTCAAATTTTAGGAATTTATCATTTTTTTTTAATTTTGTTATTTTTTTCTTAAAAGGCAATGACCTTTAGCCCCCACGTCCATTTCGATATATAAAAAATGAGAAATTGGAAAATGCTGTTAGAAAAAAACAAAGTAAATTAATAATAAAAAAATGAATACATAAGCTAAATACAATAAGATATAAGACGAGATTCGACCACCTCCTACATATTGAAAACTTTCTGCTACAAAAAAATTAAGAATACCCACCGCATTTGTAATTCCATCAATTACCCGTCGATCAAAAAAATAAGTTAATTCAGCTAATACTCTTATACCCCCAATTAAGGATATTCTATAAAAAGCATCTATGTAACCACGATTCTATGACCAATTTAATATTCTATTTCTAATTTTATCAAAAAAAAAATTATTTGTCAAACTTTTAACAAATGAATTAGAATATGGTTTTCATTTGTGTGGTTGAGCTTAGGAATTCATATTTTTATTCTATATGCTCAGTGTAACGATTACAAAGTAATCCCTCTAATCCTTAACCTTTCGGGTTGAAATCATCTATACGATTGGGTTCAAGTGGTTTGTAACTCGAATAGTCCAATCGCTTGAGTTGTCACGTATCAGGTTTGCTCGCTTGAGTTGTCACGTATCAGGTTTGCTGGATCTGCTGCCGGAGGTTGAGTGGTTCATGCCGTTGGTGCCGCTCGTAGACAATTTGAATATTATGGTAAGAGGAGAACCAGTAAGTCTAGAGGTCGTGAAGAAGTGCCGAATCTGCTAAGTTCGTTGTCGGATCTACTATGTCGTTGTTGGATATACTATGTCGCCGCTCATGGGTGTCGGAGTGGCTTATTAGAACTGTCGTTGTCCCGCCGAAATTCTGTAGTGTCGTCGGAGGTCTGTCACCACCTACTACCGCAGGTCTGTCACCCTTACCACTGGAGTAGGTGAGCTTGCAAGAGAGGAAAATAATGGGCGGTGCTTGTGGTGAGAAGAAACGAGCAGAGGTAGAAGATAAAGATGGTGAGTTGTAGAGAGAGAAAGAATAGGAATGAGAAAAGAAAAAGTTTGGGTTTTTAATGGGTGCTTTAAGAGAGAGATGTGTGCTTTCTTAATAAAGGAAACAAAACCTTAGACTACTGCCTTCACCACTCCATTCCTGCTCTGCTATGCCTGTATCCCCCGTCCTGTTCTACAGAAACCCCTCTCTTATATAAGACAAAAAGTAACCGTACACTCTGTTAAAATAAGTAAACTTAGAGAAAAAAAATTGGAGAAAGAGGGTGGAGAAGATGCCACCTTGTGGGGCTTTTATGAAGAAACAAATGAAAATAGTTTACTTAAAAATAAAAAAAATTATTTTTTCTCCTATTTTCTTTAAAAAAATAATAAAATCATTATCCTTAAACAAAATCTAAACTTTTTTTATTAAAATAAAATATAACAAACAATAATAACAAAAATAAAATAAATTTTAGTTTTTCAAATAACTAAGAAACTAAAATATAAAAACTTACTTAAATAAAGTAAAGGGACAAAATAAAATAATAAAAAAATAAAAAAATAAAATAAAAGAATAATAATAATAATAATGAGAGTCAAACTAAATATTATGTCAATAGCACTATATCATGACGGTCAGTGAAACAAACCATAACAATTATCTCTTTAGATCATGTTGAAATTCTTGCAATTAATAAGACTAGTTATGGTTAAGATCAATGATATTATTAAAGAGGATAGTGTGTTGAGTCTCTACTTAATAGTGGAAAGGATAAGTGCAAACGCACACTCGTCACAAATAATAAACAGATAATGTTTTGAAATCGTTTCTACAGGGACTTAAAATCTTCTTTTAAAACCAATGGTGAAATTTGAGTGAGCGAGTAGTTTTATGGTTGTAACAGTATAAAATGAGGTTGAAATGAATTCTAATTCAAAATAATAAGAAAATCCAACATTCCTACTCCAACTTAGCACAAATGGAAATTTAACAGTAGCTAGGTGAGCCTAGCATACCTGTCAGTTTTACATTGGTTCAGATTCTAAACCAACTTACGCCTAAGTGATCTAAAAGGTTAAGACTAGCTATTAATATTCCTATTAATAAACTGAACCTTAAGTTAATTAATCCCAAAAGTAACCAAGGGGTAAGATCTTATGTCTAGACTTCTTAACTAGGTCATTTATCTCTAAAACTACCTTTCCCTTAGTAATTATATTCATTTGAATTTTTGATTATCTTAACTTACCTTTTAAAAAGTAAGGCTAATAATTCATTCTCTTAATTGGCCAAATTAAGTATCAACATAAAAGATGAATCCAAATGACAAAATAGAAAGGAACATTGTTGAATGATAAATTTTGGTCAATAATTAAATACCATGTCATCAATTTAAAATTATATTTAGGACCAATCCTAAATTTACACGTGTCCTAAATCAAGTTTAAAATCGACATTTATTAAAAAAAATAAATCAACAAATCAAATCATGTCACGTGTCTCTTTTATGGTCGTCCGATAAAATCAACTAATTGGACCAAATTCATGAGAAGATTGGGCCCAAGCTCATGGCCCATTAAAGCCCATGGCCCATACAAGACTCACCAAAGCTCTATAAATAGAGGGGGTCACCTCTAATTTGGGACATTCGAAAATATCCATAAGCATTGGAGATTCAGAGCATTTGGAGCATTTAGAGTCATCTACAACCGTTTAGAGTGCGAAGCATCCAGAACTAACAAGACTCGAAGAACAGAAGACTCGAAGAAGGGAAGACTTGAAGACTACGAGACTTCAAGAATTCTGAATCTTCTCTTTCAAGCAACCGACCGAAGAACTTCAACAAGCTCAAAGCCAAAGACTTCAAAGATCCTTCGACAAGAAAGAAGCTGAAGGCATCGACCATTGATTCAAGAACAAGCTCACAAGCCCTTGAATTAAGGTTCACATCTGAGACAATTAATCAGAGAATTATACATTAGAGATTGTAACACTACAATATTCAATGCAAATCAAGTTCACTAATTTGAGTTTTCTCTTATTGAATTTCTCGTCGAACAAATTGGCACGTCCGTTGAGACATCTCTACCTCTCATCTCTTTCTCTCAACTAAAAAAAAAGGAGTGATGACATTCAAGGAAACTTCATTGAAGATTGCTGCCTCAAACGACTCTTACTTGGGTCTAATGACTCGCAATCGCACCAAGGAAATGATGGAGGCCTTGTTCAATTCCAGTTCGGAGAGTGAATTCCCTCCTTCCTTTGCCCATCACAAAGGAACATCTAATCCGAACGTCATGTGCTCTGTCATGATGCCTGACACATCCACCATGGAAGAAAAAATGGTGGATATGGAAAAGAAACTCCACATGCTGACAAAGATGGTCGAAGACAGAGACTAAAAGATTGTCTCCGAATAAGATCGAAATTGTTGCCGAGTCAAGCCAAAATCTCGCTGTAAAATTTAACGACAAAAGAAAGAACATTATGCAAGAAGAACAACAGGAACATTCTATTTCCATTGCTTCGATGTTTGTCCAACAACTCCAAGATATGATCACAAATTCGATCATAGTTTAGTATGGTGGACCTTCTCAAAATTCTCTCATGTACTCGAAGCCATACACCAAGAGGATTGATAATTTGAGAATTCCAATGGGATACCAGCCTCCGAAGTTCCAATAGTTTGACTGAAAGGGTAATTATAAGCAACATATTACCCATTTTGTCGAAACGTGCGAGAATGCTAGCACTTGAGGAGATCTACTAGTCAAACAATTCGTTCGGACACTGAAGGGCAACACTTTTAACTGGTACACAGATCCAGAGCTTGAATCCATCAACAACTGAGAGCAAATGGAAAGAGAGTTCCCGAATCGCTTTTACAGCACGAGGCGAACTGTTAGCATGATAGAACTCACTAGCACCAAGCAAAGACAAGGTGATCCTGTTGTTGACTATATTAACAGGTAAAGAGCTTTGAGTCTCGATTGCAAAGACCGATTGACTAAAGTGTTTGTAGTAGAAATGTGCACCCAGTGCATGCATTAGGGACTTCTCTACATTCTCCAAAGTATAAAACCTCGAAACTTTGAAGAACTAGCAACTCGCGCTCACGATATGGAACTAAGTATTGCCAGTAGAGGAAACAGTGACTATTTAGTCCCAAACCTCAAGAAGGAAAATAAAGAAGTAAAGAATCCTGATAAAGGTTTCAAGGGTTCCAAGAAAGAGTCTATGATGGTCAACAGGACCCCATTCAAGTTCTCTGTAAAAGGAAGAAACTTCAACAATAAGAAAGATGAAAGACAAATGGCTGGAAACGAGAAACGACACCCAAATTTGAGGGAGAGGCAAGAAAAAGTCTACCATTTTCATGATTATGATATTCTGGACATGTTGAAGCAGTTACTGGAGAAACGACTAATTGAACTTCTTGAATGCAAACGCCCGGAAGAAATGGAAAAGACGAATGATCCTAACTACTGCAAGTACCATCGAGTCATTAGCCATCCAGTGGAGAAATGCTTCGTCCAAAAAGAGTTAATTCTGAAATTAGCTCAAGAGAGAAAGATTGAGCTTGATCTCGATGAAGTAGTTCAGTCAAACCATGTTACAATAAACTCTGACGATCAAACAACTCACAATCAAAAGGTGAGTTTAATCCAATTTGGGACTCTAGAGCCTATAGTAGTTCGGTGGTAACACTAGATGGCGAAAAAAGCTCCTCAAGATAAGACTGAGCTTATAAGTGGTGAAGAAGAAGGATGGACCTTGGTGAGCCATCGAAAGAAGCAGAAACAATATTTCATTCAGAAAGAGTCTTGCTTGTTTTGAAATTACAAAAGAAATAATAGGCCTCAAAAGAGGAAGGTAAATAAAAGTGCAAGAAAACCAAAGCCTGTCATGAAAGATAGTGAAGATCTTCACCAACCTCGCCAGCAAGTAACTCTAGAGGAATTCTTCTCGAAGAATTTCCTTCATGACAAACAAGAAGAAGTTCATGAAATTGTCACATGCCATGTTACACATGTGGTAGAAGACAACGAATCTGTACTAAATGAATCTGAAGAAGTAATGGGACAAGAAGATTTTCCAGGTTGCCTCATGAATGACTTGCTAATGCTCCTTCAAACGACTAAAAATACTTTCATTGAAGCACTGAAAGATTCTAACGTTTCTAAATCTTCCTCTGAAACGAATGCATGTGCTCCATGTTGTATGTCCATCGCCTTTACAGATGAAGATTTTCTGTTAGGGTCTAAACTCCATAATATTCGTCTCTGGCTACATCCATGAACAAAAAGCTAGTCGGATTCCCATCAACAATGGTTTGGCTGTCAACATAATGCCTAAGTCAATTATGAAGCGATTAGGTATTTCAGTGGAAGAGCTCACGAAAAGCAGATTGGTGATCCAAGGCATCAATCAAGGTGGGTTATGAGCGATTGACATGATTCGACTAAAGTTGATCATCTCAGACCTTAAAGCCACTACCATCTTCCATATCATAGACTCCAAGACTACTTACAAATTGTTGTTAGGACATCCTTGGATTCATGAGAATGGAGTGATAACTTTTACGTTGCATTAATGCTTCAAATTCTATCAAGATGGAGTTAAAAAAGTCGAGGCTGATTGTAACAACCTGTATTTTCCAATACGGTCATTCTGACAAAATGCGGAAGCGTAAACAACTAAACACTAAATTAACGGAAAGACTTCTTTATTTAATACGATACTATGACAAAAGATAAGGACAAATCCAACTTTGAAAAAAAAAACCTACACTATAATAAAGCCAAAGAATAACTACCAGAACTAACTAAGTTCTCATAAGCTAAAACAATGGAAACTACTAAAGATTTCACTTCCTCATGCCAGAACGCTATTCCTCAATCACTATCTGAGCAGTCACTTGAACCTTCATCTGAAAACATTTAGAAAACAAAAGAAAATGAGTACAAAAATACTCAATAAGCAATTTCCATATCGAATTTCGAAATTCATTTTCCTTTCAAAACATTCGTAGACAAAAATACGAACAAATCAAAACTTTTAAAGTTCTTTAAAATGTTTAATACAATTTTCAAAACTTCCAAAGTTCATTCTAAAACACTTGGTACAACTTTCAAACTTTTGAATAACTAGATCATTCAAACATTCAAAACAATCTTACATTCATTCATATTTTCAAAATCAGAGTGGAAGGTTGTATTATTTGGGTAGCCTACAGAACATATGTGGTTACCCGTCGGTAACACCAAATCAATCAGAAGCTTCTATCAGAGTTGTCGGATTAATATCGACCAGAACAGAGTTGTCGAAATAATATCGACCAGAACAGAGTTACTTAAGTGTGAGGCCATTTGAGTGAATAACACACACATGAATCTTCATTCCCAAGAATGTCAAACCACAAAAGTGCCTTCCCACAAATAAGCCAGAACAGAAATCCATCAATTCCAAATTAGGCTACTACCTCAAATAAGCAAAATGTTCCTCAAAACAAAATCATGGCATATCTAGATATCTCTATCAAATCAATCAAAATATTTTTCAAATAAAATGTAAAACAAATACTTACTTTCAATATTAAATTAATTCAAAACATTGAACTAATTTAAAACAAACTTTATCAATCCTCTAAAACATGATTTCAAATATTTCACAAATAAACAAAATATCAATTTCAAAGCTTTAAATAAATCTAAACAAAACTTTATCAAATAATTTAAGAATACTTCAAATACTTTGCAAATAAACATAATTTCAATTGCCAAATTAGTTTTCAAATCCATAATAAAACTTCAATTTCATATGCAAGATATCAATTTCAAATCTTCCTATCAAATCAAAAATACATTTTAGTTTTTGAAATATGACAAATCACTTACAACACTTTTCGAAGGGATACGGTAAATCACTTACAATACTTTTTCGAAGGGATATGACAAATTACTTACAACACTTTTCGAAGGGATATGGTAAATTACTTACAATACTTTTTTTAAGGGATATGACAAATTACTTACAACACTTTTCGAAGGGATATGACAAATTACTTGGATAAACAGGGTATTCAATAATTTCTTGGATAAACAGGGTATTCAATAATTTCTTATAACTCCAGCTGTCTTTATAGATTTGATGAACATGGCATTCAATAATTTCTTGGATAAATTTGTCATTGTCTTCATTGATGACATCTTAGTTTATTCCAAGACAAAACTTGAGCATGAGTCGCATTTAAGACAAGTATTAGAGGTATTACGGGAGAAAAAACTCTATGCTAAATTTAAGAAGTGCGAGTTTTGGCTTAAGAGCATTGCCTTTCTAGGACATGTGGTGTCCAAAAAGGGGATCTTAGTGGATCCAAGCAAGATTGAGGCGGTTATGAATTGGCCACGACCCACCAATGTACGGGAAATTCGAAGTTTTCTTGGCCTGACTGGCTATTATAGAAGGTTCGTGGAAGGTTTTTCTAAGATTTCATCTCCTTTGACTCAGCTAACAAGAAAGAATGCACGTTTTCAATGGTCAGAAGATTGCGAGCAAAGTTTTCAAGAATTGAAGAAGAGACTTGTTACTGCTCCAGTTTTAACTGTTCATAGTGGGGACACAGGTTTTGTGGTTTACAGTGACGCGTCAAGAAATGGTCTAGGTTGTGTACTTATGCAAAGTGGTAAAGTTATTGCCTATGCTTCACGACAACTCAAGAACCATGAACAAAATTACCCTACTCATGACTTGGAGTTATTAGCAGTTGTGTTTGCTTTAAAAATTTGGAGGCATTACTTGTATGGTGCTCATTGTGAGATTTTCACCGACCACAAGAGCTTAAAATATTTCTTCACTTAGAAGGAATTGAATATGCGTCAGCGACGTTGGTTAGAGTTAGTTAAGGATTATGATTGCACTATTAGCTACCATCCTGGTAAGGCTAATGTGGTGGCAGATGCCTTAAGTAGAAAGTCTTCAGGTTACTTAGCAGCCTTACTCACGACTCAAGAGCATTTAATTAAAGATTTTGAGAAGTTAGCGATTGATGTGACTACAGAGAGTGTATTATCGTTGTTGGCTAGCTTGGTGGTCGAACCATCTTTAATTAGCAGGAACAATCATGCTCAACTTTCAGATCCAGCTTTGAAGAAGATTGTCGACGATGTTAGCAAATCTAAACGAGTTGACTTTTCAGTGTAATGTGATGGAGTTTTATGGTTTGGTGATCGTCTTTGCGTACCAAATGACCAGATTATTAAGAAGAAGATTATGACTGAAGCTCATAATACTCCATACTCGATTCACCTTGGGAGTTCAAAAATGTACCAAGACCTCCGAAGAACTTATTGGTGGATAGGAACGAAGCGAGATGTTTCCGACTTTGTTAGTCATTGTCTAACATGCCAGCGGGTAAAAATTGAACATCAAAGACTATCGGGACCCCTCCAACCGTTGGTTATACCTGAGTGGAAATGGGAGAGTGTCTCAATGGATTTTGTGAATGGATTACCTAAGACACAACATGGTTTTGAGACTGTGTGGGTCATTGTTGACCATTTAACTAAATCAGCTCACTTTTTACCGGGTAAGTCTACTTACACAGCAAAAAAATGGGCTCAAATTTATGTCAGGGAAATAGTTCGACTACATGATATACCAATCTCTAAAGTATCAGATAGAGATCCCAAGTTTACCTCCAAGTTTTGGAGAAGCTTGCATAAGGCTCTGGGCACGAGACTTGACTTCAGTACTGCTTTTCACCCGCAGACTGATGGCCAAACAGAGAGGACAATTCAAACATTTGAAGATATGCTTCAAGCTTGTACATTGGATTTTCAAGGGAGTTGGGAGAAACATCCGCATTTAATTGAATTTTCTTATAATAATAGCTATCAAGCAACCATTGGAATGGCACCCTTCGAGGCTCTTTATGGACGAAAATGCAGGTCACCTGTCAATTGGAGTGAAGTTGGAGAGAATTTAATTTTGGGACCAGAATTAGTGCAGAAGACAAACAAGTGCATTAACTTAATCAAACAGAGAATGGAGACAGCCCAGAGTCGTCAAAAAAGTTATGCTGAGGTTAGAAGAAAAGAATTGAACTTTGAGGTTGGAGAGATGGTATTTCTGAAAGTTTCACCATTAAAAGGAATTTTAAGATTTGGAAGGAAAGGAAAGCTTAGTCCAAGATTTATTGGACCTTTTGAAATTTTAGAAAAGGTGGGTGTTGTAGCACATCGCTTGGCCTTACCACCTGCCTTAGATCGAATCCACAATACTTTCTATGTTTCAATGCTTTGGAAGTATATTGCAGACGCATCACATGTTCTAAGCTACGAACCACTCCAAATAAAAGAAAACGTAACTTATGACGAGATTCCAATTCAAATTTTGGACAAGAAGGAACGAGTTTTACGCAATAAAACTATTCCTATTGTAAAAGTTTTGTGGAGGAATCATTCATCTGAAGAAGCTACTTGGGAAACTGAAAAGGATATGATAGATAGATATCCTGAATTATTCGCTTAGCAAGATATGTAAATTTCGAGGACGAAATTTCTTTTTAGGTGGGATGTTTGTAACAACCGAAAAAAAATATAAATATAAATATTTAAATTATTATTTTTATTCAGTTGTTTTCTTTATTCTCTCAAAAATATAAATTTTTGTTTTAAAAATTATTTTTTTCAAGATAATTTGTTCTTAGAATTTAAAAAAAAAATAAAAAGAAAGAGTTTTATTAAATCTTTACCTTTTTACTATCATTTTTAAATAAGGATTCATTAGGGTTTGTTATAAAAGCCCTTAAACCCTAGATTTTATTTTCTTAAACTGTTAGACCTAGTTTTCTCTTCAAGAGAAAAAGAGAAGGAAAGAAGAATAATTTTGGTATTTTTTCTCGAAGATCGGTAAGCTTTTTTCTTACTCATTGTTTTAGTTTATTTTTCTTGATTTGTAGTTCTTTAATTCAGTTTATTAGGAAAAGTTTTGAGGTTTTTGTTTTTTAGAATAAAAGATTTTAAGGACTTTTGCCCTAAAAATTTTCCAGAATTTTTGGTTTTAATCTTTTTGTTTATGAGATTGTTTTTGGGCTATTTTGAGACTCTTTTTGGATAAAAAGTTTACCTATTTGTATCCTATAAATTATAGTTTGTTGTTATGATTTTTACATGAAAAATTATATGTTTTTACCAAGTTTTGAAGATTTTTTATACGGTTTTCAGATCTGATTTTTCCTATAAAATTAGTAAATTATTAATTGTTTTATAGAAATTTCTTGGAAGTTTTATCTTATAAAACAGAAAATTTTTCAGATTTAAAATCCCCAAATTTTCAATTGTTTAGAAGGTTTTTAAGCTGGTTTTATTGAGAAACTTTTTGTAAATTTAGTTTGTATTGATTTATATCGATTCTTCTAATTTTAAAATTTGTTATTGTTGAATTTAGAGGCTTTTGAACCTAGTTTTCAGATCTTGTTTTGTAGCCGCAAATCCATCTTTCCTAATTATTTTACATAAAAAAAGTGTTTTGAATGGGAAAATTGGGTAGATAAGATTTGAGTTAGTAATTGGTTGAATTTTAAATCCTTGGATAGGATTTAAGAATTGATTTTGGATATTGGTTATTTCTAGGGCTCTAAGTTGACAAATATCAAGGAAAAAGTAAATTAGATTCATAGGATTTCTGAAAGAGGTAAGTAATTTGTCATATCCCTTCGAAAAAGTGTTGTAAGTAATTTGTCATATCCCTTCGAAAAAGTATTGTAAGTGACTTACCGTATCCCTTCGAAAAGTGTTGTAAGTGATTTGTCATATTTCAAAAACTAAAATGTATTTTGGATTTGATAGGAAGATTTGAAATTGATATCTTGCATATGAAATTGAAGTTTTATTATGGATTTGAAAACTAATTTGGCAACTGAAATTATGTTTATTTGCAAAGTATTTGAAGTATTCTTAAATAATTTGATAAAGTTTGTTTTAAAGTATTTCAATGTTTTGAATTAATTTAATATTGAAAGTAAGTATTTGTTTTACATTTTATTTGAAAGATAATTTGATTGATTTGATAGGGCTATTCAGATATGCCATGATTTTGTTTTAAGGAACGTTTTGCTTATTTGGGGTAGTAGCCTAATTTGGAATTGATGGATTCCTGTTCTGGCTTATCTGTGGGAATCCACTTTTGTGGTTTGGCATTCCTTGGGAATGAAGATTCATGTGTGTGTTATTCACTCACATGGCCTCACACTTAAGTAACTCTGTTCTGGTCGATATTATTTCGACAACTCTGTTCTGGTCGATATTAATCTGACAACTCTGATAGAAGCTTCTGATTGATTTGGTGTTACCAACGGGTAACCACATATGTTCTGTAGGCTACCCAAATAATGCAACCTTCCACTCTGATTTTGAAAATATGAATGAATGTAAGATTGTTTTGAATGTTTGAATCATCTAGTTATTCAAAAGTTTGAAAGTTGTCCCAAGTGTTTTAGAATGAACTTTGAAAGTTTTGAAAATTGTATTAAACATTTTAAAGGACTTTAAAAGTTTTGATTTGTTCGTATTTTTGTTTACGAATGTTTTGAAAGGAAAATGAATTCCGAAATTCGATATGGAAATTGCTTATTGAGTATTTTTGTACTCATTTTCTTTTCGTTTTCTAAATGTTTTCAGATGAAGGTTCAAGTGACTGCTCAGATAGTGATTGAGGAATATCGTTCTGGCATGAGAAGTTGAAATCTTTAGTATTTTCCATTGTTTTTAGCTTATGAGAACTTAGTTAATTCTGGTAGTTATTCTTTGGCTTTATTATATTGTAGGTTTTTTTTTGTTTCAAAGTTGGACTTGTCCTTATCTTTTGTCATAGTATCGTATTAAATAAAGAAGTCTTTCCGTTAATTTAGTGTTTAGTTGTTTACGCTTCCGCATTTTGTCAGAATGACCGTATTGGAAAATACGGGTTGTTACACTGATACTAATCCATTCTCGGAGGTAGAATCTCATTTCACAGACCCTAAGTTTTATTCGAAGAATGATGAAGTAGAAGAAACTATGCCGACAGAAAATATGGACAACTCTAGCTCAAGACGGTCAACAAACAAGATAGAAGAATTGACAAAAGAAGTTAATACTTTTGAAGCCCTTCCAAATGAAGCATCTACTAGTTCTTCGAAAACAGGAGCTTTTAAGAAAGAAGTCCCACAGAGCTCTACCATCTTGCGGTACATCCTTTTGTCTCGACGGAAAAAGAGTGAATCACCATTCATTGAGTATTCCAAGAATTTGAAGTCCGATGATGTAGAAATGCTGAAGGATAATTTCACTTTACCTCTTACTAAAATATCAAAGCAAGAGATTAAGAAGTCCAAAGATCTCCAAATGAAACAAGCTCTTCCTGAGAAATGTACAAAGGATGGCTGCGATCCTAAAGCATACAAACTTGTAGCGAAAGCAGGCTATGACTTCACATCTCACACTGAGTTTACAAGCTTGAGAATTTTCGATGACAAGCGGGAACTTTCTGCAACACGGAAAAAGCTTTTGAAGGAAGGTTATAACATACCTGCATCAAAGGCTGGACTTGGTTATAAACTATAAGAACCAGTGTATATAGCTAGAAAAAGGAAAGAGAAAGTTGAGAATACCAACCATATCATAGTTGAAGAAATTGATGACTCAAAGGAAAAGAAAGTTGATAATAGTCAAAGAATTTCGGTCTTCAATCGCATGGAAGTTTCAGTTGTCTGTGTCACAGTGCACCAAAGGTTGGACACGGGGTGAATAGAAATGGAAAACCAACATTGGAGACATACTCCTCGACTTTTAGTTTCTTGAAGACTAAGTGTGTCAACATCAAATGTGACAGATCAACCGTCAAGATCCATCTTCGATTGCCTAAAAAAAATAGGCGATCAACATGAAGTCCAATCAAAGTCCTTGGAAACGACCCAACTTGGTGAAATAAAATATGGTAATGGACTTCACAGCTCTGTCCCTTCACGAATGAAAAGAAAGCTTTCAATGCTCGTAAACACAGAGGTTTTGTTGAAAGTAAAGCGACAGTTAATCATTTTAACTAATCCTACTGAGGAAGACTAAGGACATGGTGAAAACGATGTTAGTTGTCGTCACATCTCTTTTGATGAAATGTTAGATGATATATCGGAAGAAGATGTCGAAGAAGCACCATCATCACTAGAGGATGGCAGTCAATCGACTGTTGACGAACTTAAAGAGGTGAACCTCAACACAGCAGAAGAACCACGTCCAACCTTTATAAGCTCTTCACTTAGTCGCGATGCAGAAAATGAATACATGAGTCTGTTGACTTCATACAGAGACATATTTGCTTGGTCTTATAAAGAAATGCTAAGACTCGACCCAAAGGTTGTAGTTCATCATCTTGCTATTAAACAGGGATATCGACCAGTAAAATAGGCACAACGACGATTTTGGTCGGAACTTATACCTCAAATTGAAATCGAAGTGAACAAATTGATAGAGGTAGGTTTCATTTGAAAATTGAAGTATCCAACATGGCTAGCCAACATTGTTTCGGTTAAAAAAAAGAATGGTCAACTTCGTGTGTGCGTTGACTTCCGTGACTTGAATAATGCATGCCTCAAAGATAATTTTCAACTACACATCACCAAAATTATGGTTGATGCTACAACAGGACATGAAGCTTTGTCTTTCATGGATGGGTCATCAGGATACAATCAAATTAGAATGGCTCTTGAAGATGAAGAAATGACCGTTTTTAGAACTCCAAAAGAGATATATTGTTACAAAGTGATACCTTTTGGATTAAATAATGTTGGAGCAATCTACCAACGCGCTATGCAAAAACATGTTGAGTGTTATGTCGATGATCTCGTAGTAAAGTCAAAAAAGCGAGAATATCATTTACAAGATTTGAGAATAGTCTTTTAGCGTCTAAGGAAGTATCAATTGAAAATGAATCCGCTCAAATGTGCTTTTGGTGTGACATCGGGAAAGTTTCTTGGTTTTGTAGTAAGGCATCGAGGAATTGAGATTGACCAGTCTAAAATTGATGCCATCCAAAAAACGTCGGAGCCACGGAACTTGCATGAATTGAGGAGTCTCCAATGTTGTTTGGCTTACATAAAAAGATTCATCTCAAATCTCACTGGTCGATATCAACCTTTTCAATGGTTGATTAGAAAAGATGTAACCTTTGAGGGGGATCAAGCATGTCAAAATGCTTTCGATTGCATAAAAAATATTTGCTTAATCCACCTGTCTTGTATGCCCCTATAGCAGGAAAACCTTTAGTGTTGTATATTACTGCACAAAAGAGGTCACTTGGAGTATTACTCGGGCAAGAAAGAGAGAAAGGGAAGGAGTATGTCATCTACTATCTAAGTAGAACTCTAATCGGGGCTGTGCTAAACTATTCACCCATTGAGAAGATGTGCTTGTCACTATTATTCACCATTGACAAATTGAGGCATTACATGCAAGCCTTCACAATACACTTGGTGGCAAAGCAGATCCGATCAAATATGTCATATTGGCCAATTATCTTAGGGTGAATGGCTAAATGGGCGATTTTACTCCAACAGTATGACATTGTCTATGTTCCACAAAAGGCAGTGAAGAGACAAGCCGTCGCAGATTTCTTAGCAGACCATCCAATCCCGTCGAATTTGAAATTATTTGAAAGCTTGCCTAACGAAGAGATTTTCTATATTGAAATCACTGAGCCTTGGACAATGTATTTTGATGGCACAGCTTGAAGGAACGGTGCGGGGGCAGGTGTAGTCTTCATCTCACTCGAGAAACACATGTTGTCATACAACTTCACATTTAGCGAGTTATGTTCAAATAATGTTGCTGAATATCAAGCACTCATTATTGATCTATAGATAGCCTTAGAAATGGGCGTGACATATATGCAAATTTATGGAGACACGAAATTGATAATCAATCAATTACTGCTTGAGTATGAGGTAAAGCATGAAGACCTAATACCTTACTTCAATTACGCCGGACAATTGTAGGAAAATTTCGAAAATGTAACTATGGAGCACGTTCCAAGAGTGGAAAATAAGAGGACAGATGCATTGACAAATTTGGCTACATCTTTGACAATTTCGGAGGACGAAGTTTTAAATATCCCACTTTGTCAAAGATGGATCAAACTACCAACTCAAGGTGAGAGCGAAGAAACAAATGTAATATCTGTCTTTGTGATTGAAGAAGAAGATTGGCGACAACCAATTATAGACTATCTACAACATGGGAAGCTCCCTACAGATAATCAATATAGAGTTGAAGTACGAAGGAGGGCAGCCCGATTCATCTTTTATAAAGAAACTCTCTATCGTCGTTCGTATGAAGGTCTCTTAAATGCTTGGGAAAAGCTTAATCGATAAAAGCATTAGAGGAAGCTCGTTCAGGCGTGTGCAGAGCTCACCAATCCGGACAAAAACTCCATTTTCAACTTAAAAGAGTGGGCTACTATTGACCTACAATGGTTCTAGACTCGATACAATACGCAAAAAGATGCGAAGCTTGTCAGTTTCACGCTAATTTCATACATCAGTCTCCGGAGCCACTCCATCCAACTATTAGCCTCATTGCCTTTTGAAACTTGAGGACTCGATCTTGTCGGCCCTATAACTCCCCAATCATCAACAGGACATTCTTACATTCTCACAGGAACTGATTATTTTTCAAGATGGGGCGAGCCTATTGCACTAAAAAAAGCTAAAAAAGAAAATGTAGCGATTTTATTCGCACTCATCTTATCTTCTGGTATGACATCCCGCATCGCATTGTGACAGATAATGGGAGACAATTTTCAAGCAGGTTAGTAGACCAATTGTGTGAAAAGTTTGACTTCAAGCAATATAATTCGTCAATGTAYAACGCTGCAGCAAATGTATTGGCAGAAGCATTTAATAAAACGCTATGCAACTTATTGAAGAAATTAATTTCCAAGTCGAAACGAGATTGGTAAGAAAGGATTGGGGAAGCATTATGGCCGTATTGAACCACCATCGCAGCCCGACCGATGTTACACCTTATTCTCTTGTCTACGGTAGGGGTGCACACCGTCGGTTGGGTCGATTTTCACGCAAAACCCCCACCGATCAACATGTTGCCGGTTTCAAGAAATAGATACTGATCGACCAAAGGAATGTAGTCCTCGCTGACCGACATTTTGTCAGTTCAGTTGGTCGGTTATCGACAAACCGACCTCTTTTTTTTTACCTGTTGTTTTATTAAGTTGATGGGAGTTACGGGGTTGACGATGGGTCGTAGTGAGTGGCGAGGTGGGTTGCAACAGTAGCGAGTTGGACTTGATGGCGTTGAGCCCTTGGGGTTGAGTCGTGAGGTAAATCGATCGGCGACGAGATGGAAGGTGGGAAGCGGAAAAAGAGAGAGTATAGTGAGATGATGAAGGCTAGAGAAGACAAGAGAATAGGAGATGATGCCCTAACAGAGGGAAAGTTAAAAACTTAATAAAAATTAAAAATTAAAAACAAAAGAGAGTGAAATGAGGAGAGAGGGATGCACATCAATCATGAAATAATTAATGATAAATGCACAACAATCAATAAATAATTAAAGAAATGGAGAGAAAAGAGGAAAAAGAGGAAAAAGAAAGTGAAATGAGAGAGAGAGATGCACATAAATCAATTAATAATTAAAGAAATGGAGAGAAAAGACAAAACAGAGGGAAAAGATGAGAGATAAATGCATAACAATCAATGAAAATTAATGATAAATGCACAACAATCAAGGAAAATAAATGCCAAATGTGAAAGGGAAGAAAACAGTTTATATATATATATATATTATAATATATATAGGTCGGTCAGTTTTAGGTAAATTTATGGTAACCGACCGACCGACCGCCAGTTGATAGTAAAAACCGATCGACCGCTGTTGGTTCGGTCGGTTCGGTTTATCGATCATATCTATTCACCCCTAGTCTACGAAGTAGAAGTGTGGCTCCCCCTAGAAAGAGAAATTTCATCTTTGTGAATGACGGTGCAAGAAGGCTATCAGTGGAAGATAATGCTCAGCTACGTCTTCAAGAGTTGGAAGCATTGGATGAAAGAAGATTGGATGCTCAGCAAGCTTTAGAATGCTACAAAGCACGAATGTCTAAAGTTTCAACAAAAAAGTACGACCTCGATCATTTCAGGTTGGTGAGCTCGTACTTACAATTCGAATACCGATTATTACAACTTGACACACAGGGAGCAAGTTCATTTCAAAATGGTACGGACCCTACGTTGTAAAAGAAGTCTACATAAACGAAGCATACAAGATTGTGGACAAAGACGGGTTAAGAATTGGTTCAATAAATGGCAAATTCTTGAAGAAATACTATGCCTGAAATGTAATGCTCCTTATCGCAAGATCCTAAACTGCATGATATTTCTAGCTCACATGAGCTTAAAAGGTGAATGGCAAAAAAAAAAAAATTGTAAATGAACTACGTTATGACTTGATCCCTTTTTCTACAAAGGGTACGTTGGCAGCTTAAATTAAAACTTTAGGTTCAGTCCACATAAAAAAACATATTGAGTCATGAATAAAGAAAATCTTACTCCAAATAACAAAATTCATACATGAACAACAAAAAAATAAAAGGCAAAGAAAGCATAGAAGCGTCTAAAATTTCGGCACCCATTTGAAGTCCTTCAATTTTTGTTGCGCATCCTTTAAAAGCTGACGAAAGGCCTCAAGCGATCTGACGTTTGCATCATTCACAACTGGAGCACCTTAATTGTCACCCATTTTCTCCCGTACTTTAGAAGCTTCAACCTTTTTCTGGTCTAGGTGCTCATCTTGCTTGGAAACCTCGCTTCGTTTAGCCTGAGCAACTATAAGTTTGGCTTCCAACTTCTCTTCTTCTTGCAATATTTGTGCATGTTGTTGTTGAAGCTTGTCTCTCTCCTCAAGTGCATGTTGCTCGTCACATAATATCTTCTCCAAACTAAGTTTGTACTCCTCTAGTTGGCAATCCTTACTTGTCAAAGTCAGCCGAGAAGAAACTAAGGATTGTAGGTTATCGTAAGTTGCGGCCTTCTGAAAATAGCCACCTATAAAATCTTTGAGAGAAGTAAGATTAACTACATACGTCCCTGAAACAACATGAAAAATTTTACGCACTTCTGGTTCGAGAGATGAAGCCTTATCAATTGAAGTGTGTATAATATTCTTATGTAGAATGGCCCACATAGCTGAAGCAACTTGTCGTTGAACGTCAGAAATTGCAGCATCAACACATATGTTGAAGAATTTAAGGACATCAACATGCACCACCTTTTTGGTTGGTACATGATCCTCAACATTTGCAGGCGAAGGGTGAGAGAAACTACAACCTCTTCAGTTGGTACATTGAAACCTCCAACACAAGTGGCAGTAAGATCGAGGTCATTTGGACTCATCATACACCCTCAACTATGCTGCCGATCTGCATTTTCAATGAAATTCCTCAATATCTGAAAAAAAAAAGTAAGAAAGAGGGAAAGAGGTACGAGCTACTCAACTAGAACTCCAGTATTGTTTGGAATCTGAGAAGTGCTCAATATACCATCAAAAAAATTAATCGTTAGATTTCGCATTTTTTTTCGCCCTCTTCACTCCCTTCCAATGTTGCTCATCATTACTATCTTGGCTCTCTTCAGGAGATTCCGAAGCAACTTCTGCAGGAGCAGATGCCTTATCCTCAACTATATGAAGACTTTTGCCTCCTCTATCACCCTCCTTGTTCTTGGGTAATTTAAGTGGTGGTGGGGAAGGAAGATCACCACTCACTAACTTCACTATACATTTCTCAAAGTAGTCTCCATGCTTAATTGACCACCAGCTTTTGTAACGAGAAGTAACTTGTTCATGAGGATCTAGCGTATGAGCCGGAAGAAATATCTGCGACGATGTGCAATTTTGAGTGCAAATCCTCCAATGATATAAAACATTGTCCAAATTGATTGGGGGAGTAATTTCTCTAAAATAATTCGGAATGTCTTGATAAAACCCAAACTGACGACCAAATCGATAAGCGTTATAAGATTCAATAACCATCGAGTTTCCACATCAAGAGAATAAATAACATGACTTAAGACTTGAGAAGTACGAACATTTTGTGGATGACAAGCTGCCATTATCCTTTAGAAGTTCATCTTTATTCCTAGAGTGAACATTCACATGTTATGCTACGGACCTACCTTCATGAATTAATTTTCGAGTCTTGAAATCATCAAACTATTTAGTTCCGCCTTCACTAGAAAACTCAACCATTTTAGGACCTGGAAGCTCCATGGGAGTTTTATAATGAGTGTTGAAATAACTAGCCAACCAATCATAAACGTAATGGATGGAGAGACAATCAAGAGCACTATCACAAGAATAACACAAGGGACTACATGAAGAAGAAGGCAACATAAGTAAAATCGGAGATTAAAAAAAAAGAAAAAGAAAAGAAGAAGAAAAAAAATCGTATGCATTCTCACCAACAATGCAAATGAAGATGAATGAACAAGTGAAGATTATGGCCTCGGCAACAATACAAAGTCCTACATAAAGAAGGAAACAACGTGAGAACAAGAAGCCGAAGATCAAGAAAAAAATATAGAAGGTGAGAGGAAGAAAAAGAGAGTAATCTCATATACCTCAACGTTCTAGGGGAATGAATTGTGTAATTCCTCAAACACAAGGACCTACCTCCATGAATCAATTTTCGAGCCCCGAAATCATCAAAATATTTAGCACCGCCTTCACAGAAAACTCAATCATTTGAGGATCCGGAAGCTCCATAGGAGTTTTATAATGAGTGTTGAAATAACGAGCCAACCAACCGTAAACGTAATGCATGGAGAGACAAGCAAGAGCACGATCACAAGAATAACACAAGGGACTACATTAAGAAGAAGGCAACACAAGTAAAATCAGAGATTTAAAAAAAGAAAAAGAAAAAAAATCATATGGATTCTCACCGGCAATGCAAATGAAAATGAATGAACAAGTGAAGATCATGGCCTCGGCAACAATACAAAGTGCAACATAAAGAAGAAAACAATTTGAGTACAAGAAGCCGAAGATCAAGAAAAAAAAAAGTAGAGAAGATGAGAGGAATAAAAAGAGAGAGTAATCTCATATACCTCAACGTTCTAGGGGAATGATTTGTGTAATTCTCTCTAACATGACTTTAAGATATACATGAGAAATTTTGATATTGCAAAAAAATAATATTCCTCTAAATCAAATAAGGATGGTATCTCTCAAATTTTTATGTCATATCTTATTCTCCCCAAAATTTAGAGTATGGTTAGAGATTTGGCCAAAATTGATCAAAAAATCAAAATTACTAGTTGGAATTATTATTTTGTTGGGAATAAAAATCAAAATAAAAAAAATCAAAATGATTGGCTAAAATTGATATTTTTTTATTTGACCAAACAAAAAAAATTCATAAACTCTTGCTAAAACGAATATGTTCATTAAATTGAATTATGAGTCAACATCGTATTCTGATTAAATGTCACATATTACTTTTTCGAAATCTACGCACACATATACGTGCATAAATCTCGAAAAAGGGACATTTGTTGAATGATAAAATTTGGTCAATAATTAAATACCACATCATCAATTTAAAATTATATTTAGGACCAATCCTAAATTTAGAGTGTCCTAAATCAATTTTAAAATCGACAAATCAAATCTGCCACGTGTCTCTTTTATGGTCATCCGATGAAATCAACTAGTTGGACCAAATTCATAAGTAGATTTGGCCTAAGCTCATGGCCCATTAAAGCCCATGGCCCATACAAGACCCACCAAAGCTCTATAAATAGAGGGAGTCACCTCTCATTTGGGACATTCGAAAATGTCCAGAAGATTGGATATTCAGAGGATTCGGAGCATTTAGATTCATCTACAATCATTTAGAGTGCAAAGCATCCAGAACTAACAAGACTTGAAGAATTGAAGACTCGAAGAAGGGAAGACTTGAGACTACGGGACTTTCTCTTCGTCAAGCAACCAACCAAATAACTTCAACAAGCTGCAAATCCAAAGAACTTCAACAAGCTCAAACCCAAAGACTTCAAAGATCCTTCGACAAGAAAGAAGTTGAAGTCATCGACCATTGATTCAAGAACAAGTTCACAAGCCCTTGAATTAAAGTTCACATCTGAGAGAATTAATAAGAGGATTATACATTAGATATTGTAACGCTACATATATTCAATACAAATCAAGTTCATTAATTCGTCTCTTATTGAATTTTTCATCGAACAAACGCCTTGCACCCTTACTGGTTCTAAGCATTTATAGAAAGGCTAGATAAAAGAATTTAACTGATGTTAAATTTTGCAAAAACTAATTTACAGGAAATAAATTGTGAAATTATTTTTTTTATAACTGAAGAAATCAATAGGAAGACTAAGTGACAAAGCTTAATTAAAACTTGACTGAACTATTTCAAATTTACGAGAGTTGGAACTTGTTAAATCCCAAATAATGTCAGTTCACAACGATCCTTCTTAACAAGTAGATAAGAAATATGAATAGAGCGGAGAAGTGGAATGAAAAAAATATTTGACTGTTTTGATTGATGAAATAAGGGCTTACAGAAAGTACCTTCAAGATAAAAGTTGTTGAAATTGGAAAGATTGAGATTACAAGAAATAAGGAACTGTGAATCAACAAACTGTTGGGTAAATATACGTTGTATATATAAACTGTATAATATTAGCAAACAGATTACAACGTAATTGGCTACAAACAATATAGATTATGACAACTTGAACAACACCAAAACTTTACGAAATATAGTCGAGACATGCTTCAATAGCGCTGACCTGAAGACAATTATTCGCTCTGCACTAGTTGCTAGCAGATTACAGCGATCGTCTTAGTAGGATACAACGACTAACTCCGGTAAAACAGCAACCTCAAACTACTCGGACCTGGCAGAACTCTTAGATACTTGTTCTCAACACAAATAAGAACAACAATTCAAAAGAAGATAGAACTCTTGTGAGAGGAGGAGAAACTCAAATGAGAAATGCTTGGATCTCTCAAATGAACACAACAACAATTATATATAGTTGTGCAAACATGAAACTTCTTCCACATGAATTAAGATCAACTTTAACAAAATGAAGAAAAAACTCCTCATTTAAAAGATAACCTTAACTTTAACAAATTTGTAACTTGAACAATTTGAAGTTACATGACACAAAGAATGAAATCAAAACGACATATGAAATAAATAAACAATTTGTTACAAAATATAAAATAAGTTTCAAAATCTTAATACGAATAGATAAGTAACTAAGACAATGGAAAACTAAGATAAATCGATGTAAAAGCTGATTCTTCATAATGGTAGGCTGTTGCTTTTATATATCACTTGGAGATGGCTGGGAGGTTAAGAACTTCAAAGGAATCCATTTATTTTGGTGTCATTTTGACTATTTAACTTTGAACCATATCTTCATTGTTTGCTGAGTCAACTTATGGTTGCAAAAGAAAAAGTCAAAACAGTCTAAGAGCTCTCGTCTCATTAAAACTTCTTGGAAGTTCACAGGTGCTCCAGGTGCACTATCTTATTTTTAATTAAAAACATGGAATTTTCTTAGTATTTTGAGTCAAATTGTTAATGATTTTCACTAATAATAGCATTTCAAAATTATAGAATTCTAAAACATTTGTATTTTTGATCCTCTACTAATATAAACAAACATTTTCTTCTACCACATTTCATCCAACACTTTGAACTACACTTTTTCTTTATTTTTAATTCTCTCTCTTTTTTTTTTGTTCTTGAAATGATCTTTGTAATTCTCAAAGCAACTCAAAACAATACATGCATGCTAAGTCCACGTCGCTATATTCTGATTCGTAAGTTTGTATGGTTGCAATTTTACTTTAATGAAGTTAAATAATAATTTTTGTCTAACCAGACAAATATATCTTCAATAACGTTGGTATTGATTTAGTTTTTTTTTTTGTTACTATTGTTTTTATTTTTATTATTTTATAATTGCTATATTATTGTGTTTTCTGTAATGTCATGTCCATTTATCCATATTACCTGAACTGCTAATAGGGATATGCAAAATCTCTGTTACATAATCCTCATAAACAAACTCCTGTAGTTTAAGGACATCCCAAGTTCTTGAGGGAGTAATAAAATCTTCCATGGAACCTTTTGATGAGGAGCTCTTGATCTTGAAATTGGGTGAAAAGTAAACTCTATGAAAGACACTATCAAAAAAGTTAATTGTTGATCCATTATCCACGGTCTTCCTCAAACCTTACTTAAGTAACTCTCGTTCCAAAATTAAGCCTTGAATAAAATAAGAGGGCTAAGATCCTAACTCGATGCTGAGAAGAGTAGTTTCCAATGAATATTTACCTTTAATAACTCTAGCAGCAAGCAAAGAGTGATTATAAAGGAAAATACTTGACTCCTTAATAGTAAGGACCAAATATTGTTCTCGCCACAATTGAAAATTTGATGCCTCATTAATTTTTATAAAAAGTCTCTCCTTTTGTATTTTCTCTTTTAGTTGTCAAACACTTAATGGTGGTAAGGACTAGATTCCTCCTTAATCATAAGGAGTCAAGTATTTTCTGATTATTAATGTATCACTAGAGTTGTTTTGCAATGAGGGCTTTATTAAAAAAGTTCTATTCACAAGCCTCCTACCCGGGCTTTACCCTTAGGATTAGATCGGAGACTGAGTAGTGTGACATTCGTGGAATTTCGGTTCCCATGCAGGYGCATGAAATTCTCCACTCAAGTCGACTATACTACCAAAGCATATAGAAGATTTTGGGGCCATTATTCTCTAGGATACATTAGTACATAACTTCACATCATATTCATATTGCATTTTATGTGGGTTGTTATGTCATCCGTGGCATATTGCTATTTTTTTTAAAGGATCATTTGAAGTTTTAATCATAAGGTTTAAAATTTAACCACTTTTAAAAATAAAAAAAAGGAAAATAAAAAAACATTTA
Source organism: Momordica charantia (assembly GCF_001995035.1). Next base: position 207,562 of record NW_019104741.1, read on the forward strand.
CATTTTATTTACTCATATTTGTTTAATTATTTACTTATTTTCAACATGCATCTACATCACATTTATATTACTTTTTTAGAGTCACATATTTAGCCTACTTCTAAATGAATTTAAAAGTGTCGTCTTTCAAAGGGATTTTAAACATCCATATGTAGGCCCATAGCCTACACTAATAATTGCAATAAATATTGTTTCAACAAAATATATAATTGCATGAAATATGTATCATATCATTATGGCATATTTGTAGCATATTTAGATAAATTTTTTCCTCCTTAAACAATATAAATTAAAAAAAAACATATTCTTCACATGCATCATTCTGCATGTCCATAGCATAAATAAAAAAATATATATATCGCATACATCGTTTCACATGTTCATAATCATTTCGAAAATTTCCCCCTAATTTATATCCAACATTTGCATAATATCATCTCATGCATATCAATTTATAACTTAAAAAAATAAAAATTTGTGCATTCTCCATTACATCATAATTAACATGAACTCTTAGTAAAAATAACTCAAGAATCACATATTTACTATTCTTTATATACAAGATACATAAAACAACGTGACATGGGAGAATTTACTATTGAGCTAAAGAAAATTAAAGATGAAATCCACGAACGAGTCATGGAAGAATTGAATGTTGAGCTAAGAAAATAAGAGACAAGATTCAAGAATAGATCATGTAGGTGCAGAATGTAGAGCTTAAGAAGATGAGACAAGATATCGATAAGATTCAGGGGCAAGTCACAGAAATTTTCAATGTCTTAAAGAATATTGTTACAGTTGGGGATATTTCTTAACTCAACAATTTAGTCGAACCTCATAATAATTCATCACCTAGGGTAGACCCACCTCTTTGTCAGTCAACAGAGGGCTTCCCCCAACATAATTCATCACATGAAGCTCAGCTTTCTAGAAAGGCCAACAAGCTCCTACAATCTATCAGGTTGAATTCACATTCCAAGATGGACAAACATCAAAGGCCAATTACTCAAATAATTTAAAAGGTAAAGAAAAAGAAAATGTTACCAATGGAAATGCTGAAGAAACTGCAGGGAAAGAATATGCTCAAAGATGGGAAGAAGCAACTAATCGAAGCTCTTTTAAAAGAAAAAATAAAGTCTAGGCAGTAATCTCGAAGCACAAGTGGAGGCACCAACAAGGATCTACGGTATACAACCTTCTACATTACCCATAAAATAATTGGCTCTACAGTACCCACAACTAAGATCCCCAACATTACCAGACAATCATAGCAGTCGGGGGCAACTAAAGCGAGAGAGCTTTCATCCGATCCCAATATCCTATACCGAGCTATTATCCCAATCATTTCAAAGTCATTTATTAGCTCTGGTACTCGTAGAACCATTACAACCACCTTATCCAAAGTGGTACGACCCGCAAGTACGCTGTGATTACCGTGCAGGAGCTGTAGGTCATTCAACTGAGAACTGTACTTCACTAAAGCATATAGTGCAAGTTCTAATGAAGGCGGGATGGCTAAAGTTTCCAAAGGAAGATGGTAAACACATGAAACACTAGAATCATGAGTGTACAAGATTATCAAAATCAATGTTGACCTATTGCTTTGCATTACCAATAAAGATTATTTCTTCGTTGAAATCATCTTTGAGATTGCTAAGATAGCGAATGACTCATAGCTTGCTAATGTTAAAATGGCATTGAAGTTTTATTCACCCATGATTTAGCTAAGTACTTGTCAAAAAGAATGTGAGTATGTGGAAATTGAGCTATTTTTCCTAAAGAAGAAAAAAGTCAAAATCATACATTCGCTCATGCATCATTCATATCATATGATTTGCTAAATAAAAAAAATCTTTTTTGAAAATTCTTTGGATAACATGAAAGTACATGTTTTGAGATTTTCAATAATAATAAAAATTTACTCTTAGTTAGTTAAGACATTCGCAAGATTCATAGAGCAACTATAGTAAGTCACTTGGAGGAAACAAAAAAAGTGAAGAAAGCTGTGAAAAAATGAAAATGGAAAAAGAAAAGGTGAAAAAAGCAAAAAGCAAAAAAAGCAAAAAAAAAAGTCAAAAAAAGGTTGTGAAAAAGAAATGAAAAGTGAAAAACTGAAAAAATGTAAATGCCTTCAAGGCCCTCAATGAGATATAATTCTTTTCAAACTCAACTATTTTACTTCCCTCTTTTAAAGATACTTCTCCAAGCTTTGTTGTCCAGCTAAATCACTAACTCAAAGCAGTTTTATATTAGCTTCCCTATTTATTCTCATGTGCAAGCCAGTAAATCATTAAATTTTCATAATGGGGTAATGGTGCCTTTTTGAGGTGAGAAACCAAAACTGCTCACTCTGTAAAACTTCGAGCCTAGCCTACCTTGAGCTAGCCTACCAGATATATGGTAAATGTAGTCAACATTGAGAGTTGATCATTTACTGCAAAAGATCCTTTGCTCAGTTTGGCACATACAATTTTTGTGATGAATATAAATATTTGTCTACTTATCATAAAAGCCTTTTACTAAGTTCGCCACATCTAATTGTGTGGTAAACGTCCAAAATCATCCACCTAGTGTTACCTTGAGAACTTTGAAGGTAATAAATAACATTAGGCTCTTATGATTTACTTCTTCATGAATTGGTACTTGTACTTGCACAAACTCTCTTCCGTCTTGTTCTTCAAAGCTTAATCCTTTGTCTGTTCTTTTCTTTTGAGTAAAAAGTGATTCCAAGACCGAGGATAATGATTTTGAGAATTGGGAAGTTAGCGACCTGACAAATAGCCTCAAGATATCAGTCTCCTTTAATGAGTTTTGCTCGGGATCAGTTTCATCATGTTATAGGAGCAGCAGCAAAGAAATAATTTGGAATAGCAGTCAGGGTTGCAAAAGGCGACTACGCATGATCAATTTTTTTTATATGTGATTGCACCCTATTTTGTTTGTAAAAAAGAGTATTTCTGGCAAAAAAAAAAAATGAAAGGTGTGAAAATAGAAAAAAGAAAAAAAATGAAAAAAAAACGAAAAATGAAATGTCTAAGGCCATGACAATTCTTTAGTTCAATGACTAGGGCAATCCATATAAATCGACGATATCAGTTCCAAAGACTTCAAGGTCCTTTTTACAAATGTTCAAACTGGGGCAAAGTCAAGCAATGCTACATTGAGCAAAATTGTAACTGCATTATATAAAACTTTGAAACAAGATGCATATGCAGACTAAGAAGGTCTCATTTCTATCGTTGAAAATCTTTCAATTTCAAAAAATCTTTCATTGCACAAAGTGGATTGTTATACAACATTCCATAAGAACTTCACTTTGAAATTGAAGGCTGAAAGGAGAGGTCATTTACATTCAAGAAGCGAATTGCAACAATATTCCTGTGAAAAACAGCACTTCGGAGCTAAGACTAAAAAGACAGTCTTTACGTTCAAAGTGGACCACAACAACATTTTCGTGAAGAAAAATGTGTGGCTAGAAAGATGATTTCATCAAGTGTCTCTAGCTAAGCTCAAAGAAGGAGTGCGATACATGAGAAGAACTCTTGGGGAGTTACACAACTAATTTTCAAGGTTATTTATCCAAAGAAATTGGATCACTTTTACTCTTCTATCATAATCTCTAATCCAAAGCTTCAATAATAAAAAAAAAAATCAATCTCTTATTGTTCAAGAGATTTGAAAAAATATCTTTGAACTCTTGGTTTACTTTTCTTTAAAAAGGAAGCTCACTGACTTTTCTCATCATGAGGCTCGATGGAAAATCATGATTTCCATTCTAACTTGTTCCTAATGTCAAATTCATGTTCTCGTATCCAATATTCTTGTCAATTACGAGGCTGAGGTTACGAAGCAATTTAATTAAGCAAGAGGTACAATGCTATGAATTACTTTTGATAGTTCTCTAAACTGGCCCATAAGTTACCTCTACAAAAGAATCCTCGACCAAACCTAATGTGGTTTAGAAATTACCCTTATGTATATATCTTTTATTAGGTGAAAGCATGCATTAAAAAGAAAAAAAAAGCCAAAAGCAAAAGAAAATGAAAAAGAAAAAATCGACAGGTTTCCTCCAATGTCGACATTACCTTTTCTCATTTGATTCTTTGCTAAATAATTGCTAATAAGAAGGATGAGAGTAGACAAAAGATAATATCATTGCAAAATATGGAAAAACTTCTTGTTCTCTCAACTATATTTTCACAAATCATGCATTCATATCACTTGCATACATATTCTTAAAAAATAAATAAATAAATAAATAGTTTTCATATCATGGTTAGATTATGAAAATTTAAGTATTATGCATTGTGCATTCAATTCAAAGTCACATTCGATTGTTTGAGTCAAAACAAAAATGAGTATCATGTATATATGTTGCAACCATCTAGCTTTTAAAATGCATATACATTATTGCATCATGCGTTGAGGGTCAAATCCATTGGTTAATCTAAAAAAGTAGATCATATGCTGTCACACATTGTCAGTGAGTTATCATTATTCAAGTAATAAAAAAATGGAAATTAAAAAAGGAGCATCATTTGTCATTCATGACATTACGGCAATACACATTTGTAGACGCACACATCCATCATAAGTTAGTTGTGCCAGAGGTCGCGTAGTAGCTTCCCGTGGAGCCTCCTACGGATCTCTTTAGCTTTTCCTCGGCCTTTAAAGTTTAGAGCTAGTTGATAGGTCACACTCTTTTGTCAGCGAAATGGTACTCGATCTTCATTAGCTATTTATGGCAGGAGCTCCTTCGTTTACAAGGGGACGCAATTTAATATCAGTACAGCTTTCGACCATCTTCATTCCTATCTCATCCTTTATGATCTCTAGGCATTCCAGTTGTTAACTTCTCACACCGTACGACCGTTTCTAGGATAGACCAACACCTCAGCTCACAGGTACYTACATAGTGTAGTGTCGATTGCCAAGATGAATTGGATTGGTCTGACCTCTCGCTCGGGTGTCAGACTTCCGCTACGATAAGTACTCCATACTGCCATTGGAAATTCACATTAGCATGAACACGTGGTTTTTGTTAGTCTTATCGTCATGCGTCAAGTGCATATCTCATGCACTTAGCAAGTTTAAAAGAATCTCTAATCCCTACACTTAGGTGGCACATTCTATTTGGAAGAGAAAAAAAAACGTGTGGCTTTAGGTCTATGAAGCCAAGTTTTATCACCTCGGTATTTCGACTGTCTACCGAACCAACGCCTGTTATGGCCAAGCCGACCAAGATCTCCTCTGGTCCCGTTCTCATTATTTGTTTAAACCAACCTAGATGTGTCTTGCTCAACCTCATATTCCGACAAACTTCATGGCAGAGCGTCGTGATTCACGCTTATCTTACGGAGACGTTGAGGCCTTATCAGAAATCCTGTCGGAGACCTTGCCTATATATAGAAATCATTTACCTCTATCTGAGGTACGTGAACACTATATTTTCTCTCGAATACAACTCAGATTCTTCCTAACTTGGGCGTCGGAGTGTTTTCTCTTGCAGGTCTCATGCTCAGCAAAATTCAACTCATCTTCAAGGTCATCATTACGTCCAAGTCGAGCTAGTAAGCTTGGTAATTTTTGTGATTAAACATTTATCTTCGGTTAAATCGAACCTGATCCAAGTCGAGGTCGAAGCCTGTGTTAAAGACAGGTCCATTGTATTTAATCATTTGGTTAAATCGAACTCGATCTAAGTCGAGGTCGAA
>NW_019104741.1:213726-253113 GCF_001995035.1 Momordica charantia
CGTTACGTTTTCTCTTCGGTTAAATCGAACCCCATCCAAGTCGAGGTCGGAGCTTGTGTTAAAGCCAGCTTCATTGCATCTTATCTTCAGTTAAATCGAACCTGATTCAAGATCGAGGTTGAAGCCTGTGTCAAGTACAGGTTCTTCATGTTGAGATCCCACTTAGTGTCCAGTTGGGTACATCTTTATCTTGCCTTGTTTTAATAAAGTTTCTGCTCCCAAATACTTTGTCTTTTGCCTTTGTCTACCCTTTTAGTTCTATAAGAATACAAAAAGGAGGGCAAATTGTAGACACCGTATTTGGTCCGACTTATTTTATTTTTTATTTTTTATTTTTTTGTTATTATTATTATTTAAATAAGTTTGATTTTGATGGTTTTGGTTAAAAATAACATCATTTTACTTTATTATTAGTTTTAAGATAAAGTTCAAATTAACTTAAACCTAAAAATGTTAGATTTATTTAAATGTATTGATTTTATTAATAAGAAAATAAAAAAAATTTTGTTTAGATTTTATTTTAATAGATTTTGTTTTATTATTAAAATAAAAAATGATTTGTTTTTAAGTAAATAATTTTATTTTAAAAAGATTTTGTTTGAACTAAAAAGGGATTTTAACTGATTTGTTAAAATTGGTTTTTCTTTCCTCCTTTCCCTCGTCAAACCCAAGGTACGTGGCTTCCTCTCCTTTTCCTTCCCTTATTTTTCTCTAACTCTTCCTTATTTTTGTTTAACTCTCTTTTAACATTTCCATATTACCGTTGGAGCATTGTGTATTTAAAGGGCAACACACAGAGGGGAAGACAGTGCATACAATGCAGAGAGTTAGAAAGAAAATAGTGAATCCTCGTTAAAGTTTTTTCTTTTTAGGGAGAATCACCTCCCCTCTTAAATACCCACTATAAGCCTTCACCTTTTCTTCTTCTATCCCTCTCTAAAACTCATCTTTTTCCTCCATAACCACCATTCCATCTCTTCTCTTTTCTTATCCCACCACTACCACCCTTTCTCCTTCATACCCACGACCTCCGACGACGCAAGCGAATGGCAAAACCTCCAACCACGAACTCCAGCGACCTCCGGCGACGCACACACTCCAGTGACCTCCGTCCCGGTAGTATGCATTAAGTGAGTAAATACGTTGGAAAGAACCTTTTTTAATAAGAAACCAGTTTTTTTTAAGATAAAAGAAAATTTAAATAAGTTTTTGCAAAGAAAATAAAGATTCTGAAATTTTAAAATTTGTTTAAAAATAAAAAGGTTTTTCTTTTTCAAATAAACTAGAGTTTTTTTTTAATGAAATAAACATAAAGTTAATTTTGTTTAGGTAAAATATTTTACTTTAAAATTTTGGTTAAAATAAGTTCAAGAAAAAATTGTTTTTACAAAATAAATCTTGTTTAAAAAATAAATTGGATTCTTTTAATTCAAAATTTAAAAGTTAGTTTTTCTTTATAGGGAAAACTTTTTAACACGGTTTACTCTTTTTTTTTGTCAGCTTGGTTTTTTTTTCTATTGAAAAGAGAGTATTTAAAGAAAATCTTTTGGAAAGTTGTTTTAGAATTTTTTTTAAATTTTTTTAAACAAGTTTGGTGATTATAGTTTGGAAAAGAATCTTAATAAAAAAAAATTCAGTTTTTTAGCAAATAAATTTTGTTTAAAGTAAATTTGACTTTATTTTTAAATAAAAGTTTTTCTTTTAAATAATCTCGTTAATTTCGAAATAAATAAAAAAATTATTTTTTTTTGTTTTAGTTTAACAAAATTCGTAGGTTTTTTTTAGTTTTAAAAAATAACTTAAACTTTTGTTATTGTAAAAGTATACAATTTTTACATGTTAGGGTGTTGGGATAGTGGAAAGATGATTGATTTTTAATATACATGATCCAAGTTCGAGTCTTTGTAATAAGATATGAATTAATATAATATGGGACATTTAAAATAAAATAGAAACAATTCTTTTTTTTTGGACCAAATAAAATAATGGGATGATTTTTTAATAACACATTCCCTATGCTCAGTCGACTCCCAAACCAACAATTTGTTTTCGTAGATCTTGTCTTTATTTTAAGGTGACCAATCACACCTCATAGATGATTGGTGGCGACTCCAAACCCTTATCTCGAAAGAGACCCTTCAGGGGATGACGTCGGCAGCTCCACGCCGTGATGGCATTGCGACACGGCGTGTTACGCTCTCTTTGCTTATCTTGATTGATACAATTTATCAAGTTGATTTTCTTATTGGCCACTTGTTAAATCACACTAGTTTGAATTTAATTCTGAAAAGGTTAGAGTCAAACAGATTTCATCAAGGTAAAACGGGAAGTTACTTAGAAATAAGAACTAAAACAAGATCTTAGACATAGACTCCCTTACCTGTTAAACGTAAGTTGGAGTTTGGTTTATTTAGGATTCTATAGTTGCATACACATATGTAAATGCTAGCCTAAGCTTCTAAACAAACCAAAAGCAGTATGGAATAAGAGTTGAACTAGTTTGCATAAATTGAGATAATTACGGGGACATTTGGTTGGTGTAATTCATCTTTTTAGAACTAAATCTTAATAGGGGGTTGACTTTTTAATCCTTGAATTTTTAATTCGTGTTCCCACAATTTCACTAATTTTTATCTCAAACTCGATTGCTCATTTAAGCAATTTACAAAATCAATTTTAAAAGGAAACTAGTCTCCATATTATTACTTGTGATAGTGTGCACTTGCACTTACCTTCGAGCTATTAATTAGAGGGGCAACAATAAATTAAGGCAATATATGCCAGCCTTCACAATGTATTTAGTTGCTAAGGTAGATCCAATCAAATATTTAATGTCTAGGCCGATCATTTTTGGACACTGGCAAAATGGGCAATTTTGCTCCAACAGTACGATATTGTTTACGTACCACAAAATACAATGAATAGACAATCGTTGACAGACTTCCTAGCAAATAATTCAGTCCCATCAGTTTGGAAATTGTGCAAAGACTTGCCCGATGAAGAGGTCTTTTATGTTGAAATTAAGGAACCTTGAAGCATGTACTTTTATGGTATAACACGAAGAAATGGAGAGGGGGCAGGTGTTGTCTTTGTTTCACCTGAAAAACATATGTTACCCTACAACTTCACACTTCGTGAATTGTGTTCGAACAATGCTGCGGAATATCAAGCGCTCAACATAGGTCTTCAAATGGAGAGCTTTGATGGCATGCCATTAGTGCATGTTCCTCGTTCGGAGAACAAAAAGGCAAATGCCCTAATAAATTTGGCTATGGCTCTCACAGTTCCGGAAGAGGAAACGTTGCACATCTCACTTTGCCCAAAATGGATCACCCCACTAATCGAAAGCGAGCATCAAGAAACAAACGCTATATCAGTTTGCATCCTTGAAGAATAAGATTGACGACAATCCATTACAGACCATCTTCAACATGGAAAGCTTCCAACAGACCTCTGGGATAAGACTGAAATAAGTAGAAGAGCTACTCGATTTATCTACTATAAAGATACTCTTTATGGACGCTGATATGAAGGCCTCTTCTTTGGATGTTTGGGAAAGGAAGAATTTGCTAAGGCGTTAGAAGAAGCACACTTAGGAGTTTGTGGTGTTCACAGTCCTGACCAAAGCTCCATTTCAAATTAAAGAGGATGGGTTATTACTGGCCCACAATGGTTCAAGATTCTATGAATACGCAAAGAAGTGTGAAACTTTCCAGATTCACGCTAATTTCATACATCAGCCACCAGAACCTCTACACCCCAATGTAGCCTTGTGGTCATTTGAATCTTAGGGACTTGACCTTGTCAGTCCTATAACGCCTAAATCTTCAGCTGGGCATTCTTACATACTCGCGGAACTGATTATTTTTCAAGGTGGGCTGAAGCAATTGACCTAAAAAAGGCAAAGAAAGAGAACATTGCAAACTTCGTCCGAACTCATATAATTTATCGGTACGGTATACCTTAGCGAATTGTCACGGATAATGGCTGCCAGTTCTCCAACAGCCTGATGGACAAACTATGCGAAAAGTTTAACTTCAAACCAATACAAATCGTCCATGTATAATGCTGCAACAAATGGGTTGGCAGAATCATTCAACAAAACATTATGCAACTTGTTGAAGAAATGGCTCCAAGACAAAAAGAGATTGGCTAGACAAGATCGGTGAAATATTATGGGCTTATCAAACTACTCATCGTACTCCTAAATGAGCTACACCTTACTGTTTGGTTTATGGTGTAGAAGCTATCTATCCACCGGAGAGAGAAATTTCATCACTTCGAATGGTCATACTAGAAGGTTTAACCACTGAGGGCAATGCAAAATTATGCCTTTAGGAGTTAGATGCACTTGACGAGAAGAGACTTGATGTCCTAGAGGCATTGGAATTCTATCAGGCACGAATGACCAAAACCTTCAATAAAAATGTTCGGCCTCGGTCATTTCAGGTTGGTGATATGGTGCTGGCCATTTGAAGACCTATCATCACGACGCGTCACACAGGGAATAAGTTCACAACTAAATCGGACGGACCCTACGTCATCAAAGAAGTCTACACAAATGGAGCATATAAGATCGTTGATAAAGATGGATTGAAAATTGGTCCGATTGACGATAAATTTCTTAAAAAAATTTATGCGTGAAATGTAAACACTCATCATAAGAATCTAAACTGCATGATACTTCTGGCTCGCATGAGTTTAAAAGGTGAATGACCAAAATATATATATATATATAATTCTTGTACTTGAACTACGTTATGACTTGATCCTTTTCATTGAAGGGTACGTAGGCAACTTAGAGGAAACTTTTAGTTCGGTCAATAATAAAAAAATCTCGAATCACGAATCAAGACAATTTTATTTCTTTATGATTAAAAAAGAAGTACTACTACCATGAAAACATAGAGTCCATACATGAAAGGATAAATGAAAACAAAAAAAGTATAAAAATATAAAAAAAAAAAGATTCTCTAAAATTGCGGCATCCACTTGAAGTCCTTCAACTCTTGTTGCGCGTCCTCCAAAATTTCACGATAGGTCTCAATAAGTGATCCGACATCTGTCTCATTCACAATCGGAGCACTTTCAATATCGTTTATCTTTTCTCGCACTTTAGACGCTTCAAGTTTTTATTGGTCCATGTATCCATCTTGCTCGAGAATCAGCTTAGAAACTTCACCTTGCTGAGTTTGGACAACTTTAAGCTTGACTTCCAACTCTTCTTCCTGTGGCAGTAGTTGTGCATGTTGTTGTTGAAGTTTGTTCTTCTCTATAAGGGCATGTTTCTCATTGTATGACATCTTCTATGAGATAAATTTGCACTCCTTTAATGACAATTTTTGCTTGCTAAAGTCAGTTGAGAGGAAATCGATGATTGCAGGTTGTTATAAGTTTCAACATTTCGAAAATCTATAAATTCTTCAAGATGACAAGGTTAGCTGCTCTAGTGACTGAAATTGCATGGATAAGTTTGCGTGCCTCTAGTTCGAATTTAGAAATTCTATCAAGTGGAATACGCGTAATATTTTTATGTAAAGTTTCCCACATAATTAAAGCAACTTGTCGTCGATTGTTGGAAATTACCTTAACTGCATAAAGGTCAGAGACTTCATGCATGACAACATGCACCATCTTCTTGGCTAGTGTAGAATCCTCAACAATTGCAGGCAAAGGATGAGAAGGAGTTACAACTCTGTCAGTTGGCACCTTGAAATTTTCGACGCCAGGGACAACTGGATCTTGAACACGGGGACTTATCAAAGATGGGACACTACTTTGCTTGTCTATTCATTCGAGAGACGTGACTAGAAATAAAAAAAAAAAAAAGAAAATAAACTCACTAACCAAAAGTGTAGAAGGAAGAGGATAACATTATGAAGAACTTGCTATGCTATTAAAGAATTCGTCGTCATCACAAACTGATAGTGGTTTGGATTTCTTTGACCTTTTCCAATGATGATCACTATTACTACTGTGACTTTCTTCATTATGCTCAGAATTGAACTTCTCAATCTCTAACAGACGAATTCTTTTCCCTCCATTATCATCACCAACCTTCTTAAAAAGTTCGAGTTTGGAAGGAAGAGAGGTGCTGCTTATCAACTTGCGTACATTTTTTTTTAGATAATCTCCTTTTTTGCTAGCCACGAATCCTTGTATTAAGAAGTAATTTGGCTATGTGGGTTTAGCGAACGTGCAAAGAGGTGTACTTGAGATGGTTTTCTAGTTTGAATACAAAGTTTCCAATGACGTAATACGTTATCCAAGTTAATTCGAGGAACCTCTTCACCCAAGTCCTTCGGTATATCTTGATAAAACCCGAACTGTCGACCAAACCGATAAGAACTATAAGCCTCAATTACCATTGAACTTGAACATCGTGACGATATGAAGCATGACCTTAGACTTGAGAAGAGTGACAAATCCCGAAATGAAAGTTTTTCATTACCTTTCAGATGTTCATCTCTATTTCTGGATTGAAGAGTCGAATGCCATGATATACATTTACCCATGTGAATCATGTCCCGAGCAGCAACCTCGCTGAAGAATTTAGCTCCACCTTCTCCAGAATAATCAACCATCATCGGACCTCTAACTGGCATGAGAGTTTTAAAATGTGTAGGAAAATAATGAGCAAGCCAACCATGATGGGAAAGCAAGCACCTGAGTTCCCAACTGAAGTTGACGAATCGTGGATATGATCGAGCCCACGATAAATGTTGGCCAAAACTGGAATGGCAAGGTTAAATGAAATACCTTCAGTCATGTAACTAGCAGTTTTAAAAACTTCTAGACGAAGAAGAGAATTCTTACTAGGAAAGACGACTATGCATAACTAACAAGATAGGAAGACAACTGAATATATTTTTCCCCTTCATTCATCTTCTATGCCCAGCTGGTCAAATAACTCAATTTTTTCCACCGACCAACTACGACATACCGAAGGAGTCCCATCCGGATTTTGGGTTGAACAAGGTCGAGAAGTTTTATGTGCCCTTCAAGGATGCAGCTGTGCATATTTTCGATCTCCTTTAAACCAGAAAGAGATCCACAACTTGACAGATACTCATAAACCAACACCATCTTTAGATGCAACATTGTGATAAACAGCAAAAAGATACTCGCAACTCTTTGGGAGATTTCCCTCTTTTTGAGTAGATAATGCTGATAATTCTGAATAACTTGGAATAACGTCATCATGACACCAGCCTTTGATGGGAAGTCCCGATCTCCACATATCCCACAAAGAGATGGATAACTCTCCAGATGAAGTATGAAGAGTATTAGAGGAAGAACATCAAGCTTTGCAAAATGCTCTAATTATATAGTAAATAATAATTCTAAAAATAATTAATATATATTTGTTATAATTTTTTATTTTCTAAACTCTAAAAATAATTATTAAATCACTAATTTTTTCCGCGAATATCATCGTCCCCAAATAAGGATTCTTTAACCTGAATATTGATTATTGGATTGAAGAACGAGGTGGAAACAGGGGACTAAAAACTAAAAACAGAAAACAGAAAAACCAAAAACCAAAAGCAGAAATTCTAACAGGCCCTTAGTAACTATAGAGGTAGAGAATAGAACGATCAACGAAGAAATAATTATCTCAAGGTTGTTTTTTTTAGAGTACAACAAATGTAGGTCTTATAATATAAACATAACTCAACAATAATTGACATGTACTCTTTCCCTTATGTCAAAGGTTCAATTCTCATATCTCAAATTGTTGTACTAAAAATATATAGGTCTCAATATTCATAGGCAGGGGCAACATAGAGGAGGTTGTTTCAAAATGTAGAATAAGTGCTTAAAAAAAGTTTGTCAATTTTATTTTTAAAGAATGAAAAGAAATCATAAATTATGTAACTTAAAAAAAAAAAAAGAATTACAAATTTTTTATACAAATATGTCATTTTATTTACAATCAAATGCGCAGATATGTAAAAGAGAAAAGAAAAATGTAGAAATATATAAGTTGGTGGAATCTTTGTGGTCTAACTTGGAATTCCAAAACTTTTTTTTTTCAATTTATATTATATATATATATATTAATATATATATATTAAATTTGATATTTTTTTCCTCTTTAAATCATCATTTTCGATATTCAATAGTTCTTATTTTATATAAATTTTAATTTCAATTTTGCACAATCTAAAAAGGTCGAAAATTTGGTGATCCGTTGTCTAAGTTACATTTTTATTGACTTTACATCTTATATACTATGAATTTGACTATTTGACATTATTTTAAACATAATAGTTAGTAAAAGCTTGGACTATAGTATAAAATTGTCATGTTTCTAACTCATTTTAAAAAATTGTACTAGAATATAAAATTGTCACGTTTCAAATGCTTTTATACATATAATTAATTATTATTTTATTTTATTTTTATTAATATTCTTGTAGATTTAATTTTGAATCTAAACGAAGTAATACTACAAAAGAAAATCTATGAAGTCCTCGTCTTGAAAAATAATATTAGTTCAGATAGATATTTTACATTAAATATATTTAGAATATTTACCAATCCTCATCTAAGAATTAGAATCAATGATTACAATCGTAATATTTAAGACAAATTTGTAGACCATATAAATTACTTTTTATAAATTCTTGTAATTATTTATTTGTAAATCAATATAAAGCCGTTTTTCAACAAAATTCTTGAATCCGCCACTATTAGTAAGTTCTATTTTAAAATCAATTGACAATAAAAAAAAAAAAGCAGCTAGTGTATCCATAAATTTTATTAAATTCCAAAATTTTTTGGACATGAGATTCTCAATATTCTTAACGGTAGAGTATAGTGTTCTGAATTTCGGGCCTTAAAAAAAAGAAATAAATTAAACTATTTTATTTGTTGACTGTAGTTGTGTGATAAATGTTGGAGTTGACAGAGATCAAGAAATATATACTTGTCAGACATTCTGTCAGGTTTGGCACAAAATCTGTGTTCTAATTTCTATTTCTGCCGCCAGAAAAGTCTGAGCAGCTCGTACGCCCCTTTTTTCTTTTATGGTCGCTGCTATTTTTTTTTTTGTTGGAGTTTTTTCTTTTTGCTTTTCTTTCACGGAAAATTGAAAAGATGTTTGACAATTGATTTTGGTTTTCTTTTTTTTTGTTAGAAATAGGAAATGCAAAAAATTTACTTTATTTCGGTGGTAATTTAAGTTATATATATTTTTAGGTTTAAAAATACGTTTGGTCTTGTATTTTCACTAAAGTAACAATTTAGTCTCTCAACTTCAGTTTGTAACGATTTAATCCATGTACTCTCCCTAAAGTAACAATTTAGTTGTAACGATTTAATCTCTCTAGTTTAAAATTTGTAACATTTTAGTCCTTATCGTAAATTTTTTAATTAAAATTAAGTGTCAAATTTTATCATATAAAAATTTATTCTTTCTAATTCATAAACATATTTTGTCCCTTTTTAATTTATCAATCCATACATACAATAAACTTAACAAAAAAAAATCACGATAAGGACTAAATCATTATCAACTTTAAATTACAAGGACTAAATTGTTAGCTACAGAGACAAAATCGTTACAAACGAGAGTTTAGGAACTAAATTGTTATTTACCGAAAGTACAGGAACTAAAAGTGTTTATAACCATATTTTTATTATTCTTTTTTACTTTTGACGTCTTGATCAAGATATATAATTTAATCAATTAAAGTGTTATTTTACTTTAACAAATATATTCCGACACTAATAAATAAATAAAATATATGGTAAAATATTCCATCTTATTAAATTAGGTGAAATAAGTGATTGGGTCAAAGAATAGTAGATGGTCAAATATTTGTAAGGACCAAAATAGGTTTTTTTTCCCTTTTTCTCAATTTAAAGACTATAGTAGAAATTTTGAAAATTCAATAATTAAAATGATAAAAAACTGAAGATTACTTTTTTTTTATTTAGTATTTTAATTTTAGTTAAATATACTTATGATCCTTAATGTATTAAGTAATTATTATCTTAATCTTGAAAATTCTCAATTAAATAAATTCTGTAAAAACAATTATTAAAGTTGTAAACAAATGTAGTTGTTATTAAATTATTGATTTTTTAATATATTTATACACATGTCACTCGGATTCTACTAGATACACAAGTATTTTATTAACAAATTTTTAATAATAAGTTAATGTAGATATAATATTATAATAAGAATTTAAAACTTATTTTAAAAGGTGAAATGCAGAACACCTTTTTAATTTGAATCCCTTTAAAGATTTTTTAAATAATTTTTTTAAAAAATATTTATTGATATTAACATTTTGTGATACTTCTRCATGACAATTACAAATTAATATCTCAGCATTTCTATGACACACCAAATCCACCGATTGGAGCATGGCTCAATGAAATAAAATACATATATCTGATTAACAGGGTGTGAGTTTGAATCGTCACTCCTACATGCTGTAAAAAAACACATCCATATAGGAACTAGGGTTTAGGATTTAGGTTTTTAAGTAAGTATAATACTTTTATCTTTCTATTTAATTTCTCCTAGTTAACTCATTAATTTAGAAAAATCTACCAAACAAATTACTAATTTAAAAAAATCAAGTCTCTCAGTTTAAATTTGATTAATGGACAAAATTCATCATTAAATAAATATGCCAAAACTTACAAATTTACGCTAAATAAATTAGTCCTATCAATTTTTCATACCAAACATGTATTTTAGAATTCATCTTACACATATTAGAATATTTTTTCAAATTTTTTTTTTCAAATGATCAAAATCTATCGAAAGGTAAATTTTGCTATATTTTTTTAAAGTTTAAGGTGCATATTAGAATATTTTTTCAAATGATCAAAATCTATCCAAAGGTAAATTTTGCTATATTTTTTTAAAGTTATCCAAATGTAATGTACAAATTGATCCACATTTTTAAATTTTGACTTAAAATTAAATTGATATTTTTCCATAATATTTATACCCATTTGTGCCCGGTGACACAAAATCCTAAATCTCCTGCTGACTTAAAATTTGGTTCAATTTATCAATCATATATACTCATGTATATATACAATATAGATGAATATCATAATAAATTACGAATATATATTTAAAAAATAATTATTTAATTAGATTCAACTTAATTATTGAATGTATTTTTTTAATAAAAGTAGTTAGGCAACTAATATCAATTCTCAACTCATCGACCCGCGCTGCCAAATTTTCTTCCTCTTATCCAAAAGTTAGGCAACAAACTCTCAATTTTTCAACACAATCCCACTTTATTTATTTTTTTCAAAAAAGAAAAAGGAAAAAATATATATATATATTTCTTAAAACTTTTTTTCTTTTTTGGAGAGAGAGAAATTAAAGGGTTAAATAATTAAAGTTGGTCAAATATAATGATGGGACCTTGTGCTTCTAGATAGGGTACAAAATTCAGAGGTTAACCTTAAGCCATTTCAGGATGCAGCCTTTTTTTTTTTAACTTTTATCAAACAAGAAATTCCATGTGAGAAAATGAACTTGGTACACCTTCAAAATGTTGAAACTTTTTCTTGTTTCCTTGTAGGGTTTTTGGGAAATAGTTTGACTCTTGGACAATAATCATTTTTGTTCACATTGATTTGTTGGTTTTTAGGAGTCCAAATTTAAAAGAAGTTTCTTTTTAATGTTCAACTTCGACTTTCTAAAAGGAATCGGTTGTTCTGCCATTTTAAGTTTTTAATTTGGTCTTATAATTTGGTCAAATTTTTTCAAATGTGTTTCGAGTTACAAAATTTCACAAATTTCTCGCCTACAACATTTTTTTTGGACTTCTTTTTGTCACGTCAGAAGAAAATGTTTCATGTGTGTTGAAAAAAAAAATATATATATATATATATTTAACATTGTCGTATAGGATGATTGTCGATTTTTAGTGATACTAGGGATGTAATTTGGTGAGATTTTATAAAATCAAATTCAAACCATAAAAACAAAATTGAAATCAAACCTAGACTAGAATGATAATTTAACTTAAAAGAACTACTAATTAATTACGAGCTTCCTATGAAAAAGACAAGCAAAAGAAATGGGTGTGAGTTGGAAAATATTCAATGAGGTCAAAACTAAAATTACTACTCAATATATTTTCTCTTTTGTGGGGTGAATCAGCAGACGAATAAACAGACTTCATCTTGATTAGTGAGGCGAGGTAAATAAAGGCTTTCTCGTAATCGAGACCATAAGTTTGAGTCAAGCATTTCATCTTGATTAGTGAGGCGAGGTAAATAAAGGCTTTCTCGTAATCGAGACCATAAGTTTGAGTCAAGCATTTAACTACTGGTTGTACCGACCTTTTCTTCATTTCTCCCATAAAGCTTCAGGTCAATTGATCAAAATATCAATAATCTTTTTCCTTTACGTGCATTTTTTGCTTGTTTGGATTCTCGAACGTCGAGTGAAAGCCAAATCTGACTATAACTCAACTGAGTAAGAGATCTATCTTTGACCAAAAAAATGTGAGTTCGAATCCTCACCCCCACATGTTGTACTAAGAAAAATGATGAATTTCAAACTTGATACATGTCAGTCATGAGGTAATTAAAGTCTCACTAGATGTGACATGACAATGATGTTCAATGATTCATCTCTGAACTATAGGTCATGTAGTTGAACTCAAGTCAAAAGTTGAACTATTTACACGTTGATTGAAAAGCTATAACATTGTACCACTAAACAGATTCCACGATTAAGTTACATGTTGGCTAAAACAAACTGGTTAAGTTCAAATCTTGAAGCCAAACATGATTCAACTAGTTAATGTATATATCTTCAATCAAATGATCGGAAGTTCGAATCTCCACAACACATGTTATTGAACCATAAAAGAAACAAAAAAAAATATCAAATATTCAAATCATATTTAAATTGTAGTACTTAAAAAAAAATCTAATTTTCAGAAGATTTAAATTCTATTTTATCTTGATATCTGTAATTTTTAAATATTATGCTTTTAACACGTGAAGTTTATATTAGAAAAAATATTGGTTTATTGTTTTTTTTTTTTAATATTCGTGAGTGTTAGGGTAGCTTGAACCCATTCTATCACGATTTACCACARTTCCTTTAGACTAATGAACCACTTATAATGATTAGTTTATTATAGTCATTAAAGCTAATAATGTGTTCAACTGGTAATATATCACTAAATTTATTATAAATTAAATGTGTTTAATGTTTTGGAAATAAATATAGACTAGACTTTTAATTGAATATAATTATATGTCAATATGAAATTAGCTCAGCGATTAAAACACCTTATTTACTTTTCTAAAGATCGGAGATTCAATCTTTCTCTTCCCCATATTTATGGTACTAAAATAATACAATTACAACAATAATGACAACTAACAAATTAACCTTTATGACTTGGTTTACATAAGATTCAACACTATATTGATTGAAACGAAAATAAAATAAAATCAATAAAAATAAAAACCTATGAAAATACTTAGATCAGCCCTCACGTGGAAAATGAAATCAAAATGGCTACAAGAAATCTAATAAGTAGGGTATTTTTAGCTCCACAATTAGGGTTTTTTTCTCCCCTCGAAGAAGTAGGTTTTTCTATTTATAAGTATGTATCAAACTTAGAGAATATTACTTTATAAGATTAGATTAAACTATTTTATTCTAAATTAATCTCAATAATTTTAAAATTTTCACTGATACTTTTTGATTAAAAGTTACCAAATGTCTCAATAATTAAGAATTTTGGAAAAAAAAAATCAACACAACAACTTTATTATGGTTTGCACTCTAAAATGAATCAAAAGAAGTTCAATGAATATTACTGCTGGTTGCATTTAGAAAAACTAAAAAAGGTCTACTTTTCAATGGAAATTAATATTTTTAAATTTATTGTGCATTTTATGGATAAAAAATAATAAAATAATATTTATTTTTATGCATTTTTAAAGAGGGAAAATAACTCGTAAGAAAAAAATGTATCCAGATTTTCTTTCTCAAAATTTATATTTAAAGGTTAAACGAAATTATCGCTAAATGGTTGAGATCTTTTTGGATATTGAGTGAATTAGGAATTATCTTAGAGCGTAGAAGAGTTTTTGGACCCCTCAAATAATATATATTCTTTCAATTGAAAGGCTCCCATGTCCCGCCGACCCTTCGAAAAAGTAAGATCGTCATTGTGGAGTAAATAAAATTCAAAATTTGAAGTTAAATCCATTCATGAAGCTGGCTTGAAGATCATAAATTCATTAATTTTTAAATAATT
Source organism: Momordica charantia (assembly GCF_001995035.1). The sequence goes on from NW_019104741.1 coordinate 228,003, forward strand.
TATTTGTGTGTTTGAAACGAGTTGTTAAGTATCTTTAAAGTGCGTTTAAATGATAGAAATATACTTTTCAAAATTCTGTATGATGCAGAATACCATCAATATAATTTTTGCTTAAAAAAAGGTTTAAAAGTTTGTTTCCTTGAAGGAGAAATCAATAATGAAAATGTGAATAATATTCTTGATTTACATAACTTTTTTTTATTGTGAACTTTTGATTATTTAAATTTTTGGTTTGGTTCTAGTTGATGCATGGATTTTGACCCTCCGGCTCTTCTTCTCGCACACACCTAACTCGATGATAAGGGAACCGATACCTGCAAAATCAAACCCATCTAAACCCCTTAATCATACAGGCTCCGATGCTTAAGTTAGCGAACGAGAGTTGAGAAAATAGTTAGCTAGGGATAAGTCACTTGCCTCATCAGGGTTGGATCTCACTACTACTTATAGCCGTGAAGATGATTCCAGAACCTCCGTAGCCAAACCATAATTCAGCGTTGCTGAGCCTGAGGGATCGTTGATCACAGACGAGAGACTCACGGGCTGGGTCGTGGGCCNTTTCCTCGTTCTTTGCCTCGGCGCTAGGTCGTTCTTTGGGTAGCGGGCCGGTCTCCCCCAATCGATGATCTCAGGTTTCAACTCCTTGTCCTGTTTCGGGTCGTTTTTGTTCTCTATAACAATGGCCCCCACTCTCAAAACAGAAGACGAATAATTTTGTTAAGACCTTTGTTTTGAGAGTACTTGTCGCTTGTCGTTACCACGAGATTATTGTATATGAGTGGCTAATAATGTCAAGGTTTCTAACGCACAGAGCTTCTACCAAAAGCCTTTGATCCAATTTTGGATTTTAGTACTTGGTTCCTGCCACTGGTTTTGTGCCTTGAGATTGTCGATACTATTCATGAATTGGAAGTTTTTTCCAATTTTCGTTGACCACAATCAAGTCTTCTGAGCCTGGTTTTATTCTCATCTGAGTTTAAATCATTTACTTTTGGCCTTGGGATCTAACTTTAACAGAACTAATGTCGATACTTTGGGTTTCTAACCCACTTGGCTTTTGGCAATGGCTTTTATACCCTGAGTTTAGTCGGCACCCTTAGGTTTCTAACATATTTGGCTTCTACCGATTTTTTACCCCAAGTTAAATCAACACCCCCGGGTTTTTAACCTATTTTGGCTTTTGCCATATGATTTTCTACCCGTGGATTTCATTGATCGGTTAGGCTTGCCTGTTTTAACCTTGCTAGGCCTGTACGCATGCCTTTTTCAGCACCTCGGGATTCTTTTCCCTGGTTTCACTAATTGACTTTTAGCTTATCGGCCTGCTTCTAGGTCCGTCCCAATTTTGAGTTTCTTGATTGGTCGTAGATATGTAGATATTCAGGGCGTAGATATATAGATATTTATATGATGCCCCCTGCTTGAGAAATGTATTTCAGAATTAACATAAAAACTCAAGTATCACGTCAGATATCGAAGACTTTATTAGTAGGAAGATTGTCCTGTCGAAGATTTAGTTACAATAACCTTAGAGTTGTAGTATCGAGCTATTCGATTTTTGTATTCAGCCGTTCGTAGCCGTGCTGTTTCTCGATATTCTTCTAATAGGTCGAGGTTCAGCTGTACGGATTCGTTGTTGTCAAGTAGACTGAACTGCTCTACCCTTGGGGAGGGGAGTCCAATTTCGACTGGCACTACCGCTTCAGAGCCAAATGATAGTGAAAATGACGTTTCTCTTGTCGGAGTACAAGGTGTTGTTCTGTAGGCCCATAATGCGTTGGGAAGTTCCTCTGCCCACAACCTTTGGAGCTTTTCTAATATGGTTTTCATAGTTCTTTTGATGATTTTGTTGACTGCTTCAACCTGCCCATTAGCCTGCGGATATGCTGGCGAGGAACAGATGTACTTAATACCCAACTCCCTACAAAATTCTCGAAAGGCAGCATTGTCGAACTGCTTCCCATTATCACTGATAATGGTGTAGGGTATTCCGAAGCGGCAAATTATGTTCTTCCAGATGAAGTCGGTGACCTTTTTCTCAGCAATTGTCGCTAGGGCTTTGGCTTCGGCCCATTTAGTAAAATAATTGATTGCCACTACTGCAAATTTGGTCTGGCCCTTTCCTAGTGGGAAAGGCCCTATAAGGTCTATTCCCCACTTAGCCAAGGGCCAAGGATTCATTATGCTTGTTAGAGGCTCTGGCGATTGTCTAGGTACTGTTGCAAACCGTTGGCATTGTCGCATTTTTTGGTGAATCGCTTCGTGTCGTTCAGCATGGTCGGCCAGTAGTACCCTTATCGAACTATTTTGTGACTTAGGGATCGTGCTCCAGAATGGCTCCCACAAACACCCTCATGTATCTCTCTCATGACGTAGTTAACTTCGTCGGGCGTTAGACATTTTAAAAGCGGCAACGAGTAGCCTCTCTTGTACAGATTGTCGTCTTTAAGCACATATCTGGCTGCTCGTCGTTGTAGCTATTGGGCCTCTATCTTTTTAGTAGGCAGGATCACGTCTCTCAAATATTTGATCAAAGGGCTCTTCCAGTTTTCTTCTGGTTGCCCTTGCTCGTCGATATCCATTACTTCCTGAGCTTTTATGCTTGGCTCGGGTAGAATCTCGACCGGTACAGTTCTGCCTAGGTCGGTTTCATAAGCTGCAGCTAGTCGAGCTAACGCATTGGCATTGACGTTTTGAGCACGTGGAATTTGTCGAATCTCATATTTTGAGAACTGGTCGAACTGGTTTTTTACMTGTGAAAGGTATTTCGCCATTCGCCGTTCTCTAGCTTGGAACTTCTCTTTCACCTGACCTACAACCAGCTATGAATCACTTAGTATCAGTATGTTCCTGACCCCAACGTACCTGGCCACTCTTAGTCCTGCTAGTAGAGCTTCATATTCGGCTTCGTTGATCGAGTTGACTTTGTTCCTTTCATTTTCATAGGTTTCTAACCCTTTGGCCATAGCCACTAGTTTTATACTCGCTGTCGTTTTTACTTCATCTCATGTTTTAACTGTGCTAGGTCAATTGACCCTCTTCTGGTTTGGCCCTGTTGAGATTGTTTAATTGTTCTTTCCAAATTTGTCGATTAATGTAGATTCTGCTTTCAAAATCTGTCGATTAATTTAGATTTGTGCCTCATTGCACTTGGTCGGCGCCGAGCAGTGATGTGCTCGGCTGGGTCGAACCCGAGCCCTGCTCAGCCTGCTCTGCTCGGGCTGGTTCTACCAAGCTTGCGTCGCTGAGTCGGTCATGACCTATTGCCCCCTACTCTCAAGGTAGTGTATTGTCGATATCCTTTAAGAGTATGTTTGTAGACGAGGCAATGTGTTTTATCAAAGTCGCTTGGCATCCAGTTTTGGATTTAGAAAACAGAGTTGGTAAGGAACCAAGCTAATGGATATTGAAGGAAGTTGGGCATCCATGAAACTCAATCTTTCATGTCCTACAGTGGCATCAACCAGTTGATCTATTCGAGGTAAAGGAAAAGAATCCTTTGGACAGGCTTTATTTAGGTCCGTGAAGTCGATGCACATTCTCCATTTGTCGTTTGGCTTTTTTACCAGCACTACGTTGGATATCCACTGGGGATAATGTACTTCCTGAATGAAGCCTGCTTTCAGTAGTTCCTCCACCTGTTCAGTTACAATCTCGTTCCTTTCTTGGTTAAAAGCGCAACGCTTCTGTTTCACTGGCTTACAGCTGTCGTCGACATTGAGTCGATATACCATGACTCCTTGCTCGATTCCCGGCACATCCTCCGGCAACCATGCGAACACGTCGGCGTTGCTTCTGAGGAAGTTTATAAGGCTTTCTCTTTCCTCATCCCCTAACCTGGTTCTGATGTTGACCCATTGATCTTCGGCTGTCAGAGGTACAGATTCTGCCTCCTCAACCGGTTCTCCCCTGTCAAGGGTGGTCGAATTAAGTCAATAACCAGGGCTCGGTGTTACCTCACCCAAGAGGTCAGTTGCTTCATTCAGGCTCGTCACTAGTTCTCCCCTGTCAAGGGTGGTCGGATTAAGTCGATGACCAGGGCTCGACCTTGCCTCACCCGAGAGGTCTGTAGCTTCATTCAAGCCCGACATTGGTTCTCCCCTGTCAAGGATGGTCGGATTAAGACGATGATCAAGGCTTGGTCTTGCCTCACCCGAGTGATCGGCTGCTTCTTCCAGGCTCTTCTTTTCGAAGCATTAATGGCTCTCATCAGGATTCATGTCGCTTTCAGATCAAGTCGATGATCAGGGCTAGGTCCTACCTCACCCGAATGGTCGGTCGTTTCACTCTACACGCCTCGGATCGAAATTTCGCTCGGATCGGGATTTCGCTTCAACGAAGCTTGCTTTACTGTATCGTCCCCACAAACGGCGCCAATTGTTTATGCATGGATTTTGACCCTCCGACTCTTCTTCTCGCACACACCTAACTCGATGATAAGGGAACCGATACCTGCAAAATCAAACCGATCTAAACCGGTGTGACCTTAGTCACACGGGCTCCGATGCTTAAGTTAGCGAGCGAGAGTTGAGAAAATAGTTAGCTAGGGATAAGTCACTTGCCTCATCAGGGTTGGATCTCACTGCTACTTATAGCCGTGAAGATGATTCCAGAACCTCCGTAGCCAAACCCTAATTCAGTGTTGCCGAGCCCGAGGGATCGTTGATCACAGGCTGGAGACTCACGGGCTGGGTCGTGGGCCGATCAGGGGTCGGGACCAAGCAGAGGTCTGGACCGAACCCTCTCAGCCCGGTTGGTTCTCCGCCGGTCACTTTCCTCGTTCTTTGCCTCGGCGCTAGGTCGTTCTTTGGGCCGACCCGTTACGTCGCGGACCGGTCTCCCCCAATCGATGATCTCAGGCTGAAACTCCTTGTCCTGTTTCAGGTCGTTTTTGTTCTCTATAACAATTCTTATTCTTTCGAAATTCTCTAAAACAGTTCTGAATTGGGTGGTGTTCAAGGCTAACTTTAAGAGGAGACACAAATATGTTAATTATTACAGAATTCATTTACTCTAAAGTAGGCTGTTCAAAAGTCTTTTGCCTATTGATTAACTATAAACTATAAATTTTTAAAAAGGAATGTTCAATCTTACACTACTAGTTATTTTTCGTGAGTAATTGTTAATTTTTATTTGTTTGAGATTTTTAAATAAATTTTATTCCAGCCGAGGATGGTTGGAATCTTTGTATAAAATTTTTAATAATAAATAAAAAACCACAACTTTTGTGAGAGGATGTATTTGGTAAAAAGATACAACTTATATGAAAGAATATATTCTTTCTTCTGAAAGACAACTTTATACGAAAAGATATTACTATTTGAATGACACAACCATGATTCTAAAAGGAAAAAAAATACCCGTCGACACTTCCATCAACATATCCATGAAGGATGAATATCAACATTTCCATCGTACAAGAAAATCGACAAAATATGAAAAAAAATCAACAAAATGTCACTAATATATACATAATATTAATATTAATTATTTTTAACTAATTTATAAATAGGATTGTTAATTTAAATATTGTTTTACGTTTTTTTKATATTTTTAACTTTTACAGAAATATCTATCCACATCAACATTTTATCGATATTTCCATGAAATTGAGACCTCGATATAAAATCGTGTCACACAACTAGTGTATAAATAGGTGGTTCTATTTTAGTTTTGAAAAAAGAAAAAATATTCTCTAAAAAATTCATTTTATCTCAGGAGACAATTATTTGAAAGCATTATAGAGAAAACAAAATTCAAGGAAACAATTGGGTTCAAATTAATCAACATCTTGTTTTCTTTTTCTCCTTATAATATTCCTCTACCAGATTAGTTAATTCATTCTATCTTAGGGCAACTTTATGTTGATTCAAGCATTTCATGGCATAAGTATTATTTGACACGATAAAAATAATTTTAAATTTAGAAGTTTATTAGAATTTTTTTTTAAGTACAGCGAAATAAATACACAAAAACATAGAAGTTGAGAGACCTATACAATTTTTATAAAGGTAGGAGACTAAATAAATACGATCTTGAAGTACATAAATCAAGCCTTATAATTATTTAGGCTAACATACTAAATGGTTTCTATTGAACTTTTTTAAAATTATAATTTTATCCTTAATGTTTTAAAATTTTAAATTAGGTTTTTCCATTGGAAAAAATATTAACATCGGTTAGAAACGGTTGATGTATTATTATTTTATTTAACATATTTGGGCAACCCATAAAACCTAACTTACACCACTGATGAGCAAAATTAGCATTTTTCTAGTAATTTGAAAATATGTCGATAAAACAACAATTTAATGACTCATGCACTTTATATTAACTAATTATATATCATTTAAAAATTAAAATATTAATAATTGATTTAAAAATGGCCTAAAAGCTAGGATAAATACAATTCCATATATTTAGCCTATAATTAAAAAAAAAAAACTGTCAAAAAGTGTTTGAACGGTATATATTCCACTCAGGACAATATTAAGTTATTTATGAGTACTAACCTACTAATAAAATTTTAACAGTTTTTAGCTTTTTAAAAAACAATAATTCTCTCTCCTGCCTATAAAAAAATAAAAAATTTAATGGTGGTTTGTAAAAGATAGGTGTGTAGTTGAACACCGAAATACTTTTCATTAAAAATAATAAATGATAGAAAATAAATAAGTATTTATAAAAATATCATTACTTTTTCTTTTCCRTAAACATCACAAATTATGAACTTTTATTAAGTAAGAAATTGAGCTTTTTATAAATCTCAATGCAATTGCTTAAAAGAAATCCCAATGCAATTTATGACATCTTTGTAACATTTTGGACTTAATTAATGCTATATATGTATATATACAAATACATATTTCCTTTTTTGCTATTTTGAAATTCCTCTTTTTCAATCCACTTGAAACTTAGAAAATCATGTACCGCGGTCCATGGATGATTACCACGTGGCAATACTTTATTGGAGCTTGACGTGCGTGAGGGGCACGTGGAGAGGGATCATTATGAAAAAGAAAACGCGTTTAAGAGACAAATTAATGATGATTGCGTGAGATACAGATCAGTGTCCAGCACGTGACGTGTCTGATCCAATGGTCCATAATAAACTCAAGTTCAAGCGGACAGTTTTTAAAAATGTGGGACCCACATGTACGTCACGATTTTTTTTCCCCCTCTTCCTCTCCGTTTCTTTTTCCTTTTTGTTTTTTTTTTCCAATAATTAAACAATTAAGAATTACATTAGGAAAGGATCGAAGGAAAGAAGAAATTTAAAAGTGAGCGTAGCTTTTTATAAAGAAAAGAGACAGTAATTATTAAAAAGGAAAAATAAAAAGCCTCATTTTATTTTTTTGGCTCACCAACGCTTCATAGAGCCGTCTTTTGAAAATTGAAAAATAATAATTAATTTTTTTTAATATTCAACATCCGCAATATACTCTTCCTAAAAAAACAACATGGGCAATATAAAATGTGAAAATGATTTATTTTTAAATTGTTTAGGTGAGAATTTACATTTGTAACACTGGCAAAATTATCAACCTCAAAACTAAGTTTAAAAAATTGTGCCATAAATAAAATTTCAAAACTCAATTACAAAATTATTTTTTTTCTTTTAGAATATTACATGACCTCTTAGTAAAAGTAAGAGCTAAACTATGTTCAAGTTGACACAAAAACAATATTTAGACACAAATCTTTAAAAAAAAATCTAACTATTAAATGTATTTATTGCTAATTAGAATACAACCCAACTAGCAAAAACGAGCATAACTCAATATTAATTGGCATATATCTCCAATTAAGAGGTTGTAAATCCGACTACCCACCCATTATTAATCATCTCTATATATATTTTGACCACTTATTCAAATTTAGATTTCAATAGTCAATTATATCAACATTTTAACATTAAGCATATATATATATTTTTTTAGAATATTACAGCATAAGTAAAGTTAGAATTCGAACTTAGACCTCTTCAATATAATAGAAATACTTTAACCGTTAATAAATAGAAACACGAGGAGGAAGAAGAAGATTGTATCATGGTAAGTAATTATACATTTAACTATTTATTTGCTCCATAAAGTTCATATCAAAGCAAAGGAACATCTTTGGTCACTTTCAAGTAGGGGGAAGCACAGCTTGAAAAAGATATATTTCTTGACACATCAATGTTAAGAAGTTAATGGTAGGTAACCAAAAAAAGAAAACAAAAAGATATATACTAAGACTTCAATACTTTTGCATTAATAATCTACTCCACTTCCAGTAACCATCATTCCTTTTTCTTCACTCCACTTTTCTTGGTTTTAAGGGAGCAAAGGAGGAACCCAACCCAACCCATCTAACCTAACAACTGCCTAAAAATTGCCCAAAATTCAACTACCAAACCTTTCATATATTCTACTTTTAACTAAAACCAATCAAGTTTGACTTCCCAATGCTTTTGTCTGAGAAATCTCTGCCCCCTTTTGCAGCCCTGTTCTAGTTTTCATGTCCAAAGAGGCTCCCAAATGTTGCTATCCTCCAAGAAAGGTGTGTAGTTTTGGTAGCTCTGAGGAGTGGCAATGTTGAAATTGTTGTCAAGTGAGCGGTGGTCCGGCGGCGGCACCGGTGGCGGGGTTTGAGCTAATTCCTTGCAAATCAGAGCCACCAAACTGGCTTGGTGGCAATGCATATTGACAAGCTCTGCCTGTGTTTTGGCTAACTCTGCTTGGAGTTCGTTTATCTGTTTTTGGAGCTGGCAAATGGCTCCTGCACACCCATATACTGGATCTCTGATTCTTGCACTTGCTTCGTACACCAAACTGCTCACTGCATCGGCCCTCTGTGATTCGGGAAGATCCTGAAGAATTCATTAGAGTAATTGGTGTCAGAAGTGTTTGTGGTTTGAATTGCGGAGGAACAGAGATTGTGACATGATTGATTGGCTGTTCTGTGAGGACAAAAAGCAAACAGGTGGGGTGCTGTGTTTGATTCTTCTAAAATTTGGATGACGTTTCGTTATAATTGCTCCACATGGCCATTGAGGGGGAAAAACACAAACAAATTACGGTTGCGTATTTTTCAGATTTCCAGGCAGAATAAGGACATTTTATTGGGATTGGAAAAGTTGTGTGTGAGCCCCATGCGTGTTCATTGCCTCTAGAGAGACAACAGTTCCACTCGATCGTGATTCGCTCGATTAATTCATTAATCAACGAAAACGTGAGACACAGTTTCACAAACTCCATTTTGTTTTCGTTTTCCTCAAGACGCATTGGCCATAGATGAATTTGGCCTTACTGTTTACGCGAACAGTATTCGTTCCAAATCGTTCTGTAATTCGACGGTTTCATTACGGTTCTATGATTATCTTTCGATTTTCACAATCTCATCAACAACAATCAGAAAGTTAACGCGAAAACTTAACAACAGAAATTTACAGATCAATTAGAAGGTTACCTGAAGCAATTTGATGATGTTGCTAGCACCGAAGACGCGATGAGCAATGGTGAACTTGAAAGGATCAGAGGGAGGGAAATAGGGCGCCAATACGCATTTCTCTGCGCATCTCCGCCTCAGAATCTTGCACGCCGCGCAGGGACTGACCACAACGCCCGCCGGAATACTTGGCGGCGGCGGCGGCGACGGTGACGGCGACTGAGAACGGAGGATTGTTGAAGTTGTGTTCGATTTTGCCTCACTGCACTCCATTTTAGACTCAGTAGAGAGAGAGAGAGAGAGAGAGAGAGAGAGAGAGAGAGAGAGAGAGAGAGAGGAGAGAGAAAGGTGGGGTTAGGAAAAACCAGAGCGAAGAATATAAATAGGGAAACGGAGCGTTGATGACGTCATAAGTTGAAAATAAAATGAAAAAAAGGAAAATTGTGGACTTTTAAGTTCATTTTTGTAGACTTGTAGGCTGCTTAGAAACATTATTTGAAATTTTATCACAATATTTTATTTTGGTCCCAATTTTTAGAATTATTCTATTTTGATTCTCCAATTTTATAAAATGGTCTATTTTAGTCTTTTATTTATTTAATTTTTTATAGTAAAATAAATATAGACCCTGGAGATTAAACTTGGGACCTTTGGAAAATGAGCAAGATGCCTTGATAACTAATCTTTAACTTATATAGGTTATTTTAGTTATTTATTTTAAACTTAATGTCTATTTTAATATCTAAAATTTTAAAATAAAATACGATCCTAAATAATGTTGCTTTTAAATAATATTTATTAAAGTTATATATATTAGCGAGGTGTGTATTAAGTGGACAAAAATTAAACAAAAAATATTTATAAAAATTAAAATGACTATTTTTCGAAAGTTTGAAGATTAGGGTATATATTTTGAAAGTTGATTACCAAAATATTTAATTTTTAAAGTCAAAAGAGACCAGTTTTAGAAGAGATGTTCTAAAGTTAGTATGAAATGAAATTTAAGTTTAAATATTATTTTGTTTAAATAAAGTTCAAATTTTATTTTAATAATAAAAAAATTTAAATTTGTCTCCTTTTAGGTTCTTAACTTTGAATATCTATTTTAATTTTAAAATTTAACAAACAAAAAAAAAAATTTAGAACAACAAAAAAAATAATATTTTAGTGCTTACCTTTTATTTTTTAAAATGAAAAGCTTAAGCTGATTAGTTGGATAAATTTAATTCGATATCTAATATAAATAAGTATAATACTTAAAAATTTTATTTAAGAGCCAAAGCAACATATACCTCTAACAAGATGTTGTGAGTTCAAATCCCCTTCCCAACATGTTCTATTAAAAAAAAAAGAATTTATTTAAGATATAATTCTCGAAATGCAATGAACAAACTTATAACTTCACTTTATCGCGAACATGAAAATAGCTCCACGACAAATGAAATATTGACATCAACTAATTCTCTTAAAATTGAAGGTTCAAATTCTCATACAACAGAAAAAAAACAAAGAGACTTAAAAAAAACTAAAATAGATATTTTTAAAATGATCAACGGAAATGAAATAATTAAAGACTTGAAAAAGAGATTTAAGAGAAAACAAGAGAATAGTGATTTGATTTAAATTATGATAATCTCTATCTTTCCAACCACAATCCTAATTTTTCATCATCCACATATTTTCATATGTCCATAAGTTTGACATCGACGTAAGAAGTAAATTGATATTTTTATTATATTCACAAATCAATCAATAAAATATTAAAAAAAGTTGTACTCTCCACTTTGATTCATTTTAATCCCTATATTTTTAAAACATCTATTTTTATCTTTATACTTTCAACTTTTATTACTTTTAGTCTCTGTACTTTCAAAACATCAGTTTCGGTTACTGTACTCATTTTGATCCATATTTAAAATTTTGTAAGACAATAGAAACTTTTAATATAAATTTATGGTTTATAACCTAAAAATATATCAATATAATATCACCGATATGAAGCTAAAAGCTGGTTGACAATTTAGATTATATTTCTTCTGGTTTTCAAATTCACTTAATCAAATAGATTAAGTAGGTATACATTTGTCATATTTCTCTTTTAAAATTGTTTTCAAATTCTGTGATGTAGAAATTCTCAAAAGTCTTATGTGTTTTCAGATTTTAAAATGCAAAATTATATTAAAAAAATAAAAATTTTGATAAATATATTATTTCATATTATAAAATCATTTTATCTAGTTAAAATTAAAACATTTAAAATATAATATATTATATATTATATATCATTGTAAAATAATAATTATACAAAATTTATAATAAAAATATTAATAAATTAATTTTGATATTATTTTTTATAAATATATTTCTGTTGAATGATTTTTTAACTTTTGAAACTCAATTTTTAAATCTACTATCCAATAATATATATCTGAAAAAAAATACGACTCTAATTTTTATTAAATCGATTATTTTTAAATTTCTATTTTCTAATCGGCTGCCCTAATTTTCTTTTTATCCCCGCATTTATAAGTGTCCCCCTCAGGTTGCATATGGCAGCAGCGGCGGCCGCAAGTTCAAGGACCACGGATTTTTGTCTCTCATCGCTCCTCTTTGATCATCAAGTCAGTATTTTCTTCCCCTTTTACCCTTTCCTTTTTTAACTTTTTTCCTTCAACTACGTTTTCTAGGTTAAATTCATAATTTCCTGTCCTTAAATTCACCTTTTTCTTTCTCCAAATCCAACGTGACACCTTTTAAAACTTTTAATTCCGGTGGAAAATTGAATTTCCAAGGGAGATTAATGATTTAACCGCTGAGTTATACCTACGTTGGTTTAATTTAATTGAATGGAACAACTTTTACTTTTCTATTATTTGGATAACATCTAAATTATGTGCCAAAATCTCATGAAACCTAGACGAAAATCAAGTCACGACCATTAACAAAACACATCTCATGATCAATACTTGACTCTGTTACATTTGATTGCTAAAGAAATTTTTTTGGGAGCGATGATAGAATTAGTTATCTTAAAATTTTAAGTTTAATTAATTTTTCAAAATCAGTATCTAAGTGATATCTAAAAATCAATTTAATTAAGTTTTCCTAAAATCAATTTTCTAATTTACTAAACATTTTGATTCTGGAAAGGGAAATCAATCCCAAACATACTCCGAAGTCTTTTACTATTTATATTGGTCTGGTTTTTTGTAATTTATCAAAAGAATTTATATATATATATATATATATATATATTTTATTTTTAACAAATCTTAATTGCTACACTTATTTGATAAGTTGTATGTCTGTGGATGAAATCGAAAGTCCACTTAGTTATAAACCTATTAAAAATGTTAGATATTTGATACGTGTGATTTAAAACATAAATTATTCATTGTCATGTAAGGTTTTTATTGATTAAATTACCAAAATTTTAAAATATAGATTACATTTATGTTATATTTGAAAAAAAAAAGAGAAGTAGTGCAATTTTTTGATAAACAGGAAGTCTAAAAGAGTGCCAAGACTTGAGTGGTTCAAACTGAATTTATCAGTCTACATTTTTATTTTTATATATCTTTTCATTTTTATGAAGAGTCAAGGAAAACCAAACCCATCAAAAGGAGTGTGAGCTAACAAGCGGATTCCAATCTAAAATAATAAAACCTAACTGATCATTACAAAAAAATCGTCGGTAACCATATAACAACCTCCCATCAACTCTTCTCTGCACCCCTCCAAAAATTCTACCATTCTTCTCGGTGCGCATTTTTCACAAACTTAATTTTCATTAATGTCATTAGGAAATGAACTATCCACCCATTTCCAATCTCTCATGGTTAACAAAGGCTAGCTCTGTTCTTAATTGGTTCTTTGAGTTCTTGAGCATCCTCTCTTATGCTTTGTTATTTTAACTAACATCCATTTTAGGAAATCAAATCTCTTATCTCCATAACAATTTATGTTATGTTTTTCCTTCAAATCTCTAAGCTCTGGTTTCGATTCCAATCCTCTTCGACGATTGCACACGATTTAGTATTGAAATCGTGCTGAATTTGCTTTCAAAACAGTGGCTTCTACGGCACATGTTATTCATTTTCTGTTCTATATTCTTCTTATTTCTTACCGTCTCCTGTGTCCAATGTCTATAACATAGTGATATCGGATGTCAATGTGATTCGTTTTTTTCATGGTAAGTGGGATTTTTGGATAAAGCTAATGTGCTTTGATTTTCATGCTAAATCTTTTAGTCGTAGCATAGGAAAGTATCCAACATTTCTTTAGGTAATCCCTTAATTATGTCAAGTTGCCTATGATGTAGGATGAATAATATATTAGTTTTAGTTTATTAGTCGATTTAGTTTTTGTTGATTTGAGTTAATTAGTTTGATTAATTCGTTAATTAATGTTTTTTGTAAAGCTTTAGTAAGCATGTCTGAATTATGTCGTATTGCATCATCTTTAAAAGAGGGAACTCAACCAGATTCTAGATTCATCAGATTCTATGTTATTTACTGCTTAATTTATGACTTCACTGATTGACTTTTTTTTTCTTTACACAGATAATTGCAACAGATGCCAGACATGGCTGCTCAAGCCAACAATATGATTCTAGATTCATCTGGTGCTAACTTTAAGGCGTGGAAGGAAGATATCGAGCTCCTCCTTCGACCTTGCGCTAAGGATGGATCGCCCCATTTCCACTCCAGAAGATCCCAACGATATGCAAATCGAGAAATGGGATCGATCCAATCGCATGAGTCTGATGATCATCAAGCGCTCAATTTCAAAGATGTTTCATGACTTGATACTCGAGAGCACGAACGTTAGAGCACTCCTTAAGGAACTAGAGCAGTGCTTTGCTAGAAATGAAAATGCAGAGGCAGGAGACCTTTTGACTAAGCTTGTCACTATGAGGTATACTGAGAAAGGCAACAACATAAGGGAATATATAATGGAAATGGCTAGTCTAGCTGCAAGACTTAGAACACTGAAGTTGGAGGTTTCTGAAGACCTTCTTATACACTTTGTTTTGATGTCTCTTCCTACACGATATAACCAACTTAAAGTGTGTTACAATACTCAGAAAGAAAAATGGACTCTAGTCGAACTGATTTCTTACTGTGTGGGAGAAGAGGAACGGTTGCGGCGGGAAGAAACCGAAACTGATCGTTCAGCATCTACCTTCCAAGGCAAGGAAGAAAAAGAGGGAGCGGGAAGACATTGGAGACGCGAAGGCTAAAACTGCAAAATCAAGGTAATCAAGGTCTAACTAGCTATTATATGGTGGCCTAACATGCTACCTTATGGCTTAAGAAAGTTATGTCTATAAACTCTTTTTTGTTTATTATGAAGTGAATTTAGTTTATGTACCCATTCATCCTTGGTGGGTTGATTTTGATGCTACCACTCTGTAAATATTTCGTTTGGATCTTAGAACTATTTCATTATTTTTATGGATGACGTTCTTTCTCGATACTTGATTTGAGACAAAATACAAGGGCTAACACAACTCTTCTGGATCTACTTTTAGGCTTTATATTCTAGGCTTAGGATGTCGAACCTTCGACGTCGAAACGACTATAAAATTTGATGGTGGATGTGGGTACTATGATCACACTTCTCTTTTATGAAATATGACATTGTCTCATAATGTACACCAAGCTTGAAAAACAAAGAATCACTCATTATCTAAAGAGGGGGATTGAGATGTCTTGAGATAAAAGTTGTGAACCGGTAAAAAGTTTTGTGCAAGTTATGTTTATATACGAGGCTATCGTTGTTTGGGAGGAGTTGATTACTAATTGAATTTTGATTTAGACTAGTGAATATAGTTTCAACTGATTAAGTTATATATCTCCAACTAAAAGATCACATGTTTGAACTCTTGCTCCAAAGATTTGTTTTATTCCAGGAAAAAAAAGTCATGGTCTAATCCACTATAAACCACCACGGTTGCCAACTATTGTCTTTTTCATATTTATTACATTGGTTCGTCTAGTGCTTCTAGAGTATTTTTGAAATATTAGTTATATTGTTAAATATAAGTGACAATTATATGAGAAAACTTTATATTATGATAAAATAAGTAATGGAAAGATAGAGAGAGGTCAATTCATTTGCTAATTGGGACAGTTGGGACTTGGGGAGTGAAGAAATTTCTACCAAAAGAGTCCAAATCTGTTGATTTGGATTTTTTAGGAAGATAAGAAAATCTAGAAAAAAGAAAAAAAAAACCAAACTTTATGTAACCAAAAGTTTCAAAAGTTAAGCGAGGAAATTGTCCACTACTTAGAAAAATCAAAACTTAGGCATTCTCCTCATCTTATTGTGAAAATCTTTTTATCTTTTTCCAAACATTTTCTCCACTTAACAATCCATATCTCTTGACTTCTTTGGCTCTCAAAACACAGTTTTTGTTGTACTTGCACCCAATTGGTGATATTTAACTAACAAATTTGGTAGAGATATTATATAAAGTCTATATTCTCTGTATTGTTAAATTATTGTCAATAATCATTTAATAAGGAAAGAGGAAGAACAACAAAGAAAACCATGCCCTTTTAAGGTTTATTTTTTTGGACCAATGTTCATTTCGCTTTTAATTATAACGTTGCGCTTGATATTTTTAGTTTATTTGATTTTATATACTTATAGATGTTGGGAATCTACTATAAATTTTTGGCCCACCACACGATCCATGATTTGGAGGTTTAAAAATCTATGTCACACAATCCATGTACTACGAGGTCGCATGATACTTTCAACAATATTATACCAATGTGAACTAGCCGCACCATGGCCCTTCTTTACATAGTACCAAGTTTTGACTCTTAGTTTTGGGCACATTCTTATTATTGTGGTTGCAAGGTGTGCAAATAAAGTTCTGAGGAGGGAAGAGATCAGTGATCCATGGTCGATCAGGATAATTATCTCTATTGGTATGAGGCCTTTTGGATGAATGGGAGCTATGTCCAAAGCGGACAATATCATATCATTGTGGAGATACTTTGAGTGTCATTGTTCTTAAAAAAGTTATACCATTGCCATGGTAAAAAAAAACCTAGTTGTGTTGGGAGAAATCTTCGGATGCTGAACAAAAGTAATTGGTGAGCGTTATAATCATTACGAAAATTGTGCTCTATACTCGAATGATGAGCACGACATGCCCTATCAAGTCAAGGTAGATTGATAGGAAGTCTATTGTTCTCAAAGAATTTTGAGCTGTGAGAGGCAAAATGCCCTATACAAAAGAGTGATCAATGACCGGGAAGTCCGCTCCAGCCGCTTGAGTCTTTGACAACCACTCTTTCCTACAAAACTCCTCCTTGTTTTTATGATTATGATTGAGGGGAGGAGATTGAGATAGAACAACACCAGTGTTTCCAAAATGTGGTCCGTGTAGCAAATGCACTATCTGGACATGTTGGATTAAAAAAAAAACAAGCTCTCATTGTCAATCATGAGTAAATGAGTTGCATGATTATTCGAGACAAGATACAAGTAGCACTCTATTTAGCAAGAAGTGCAAACAAAACCCCACATTGGTTATTGAAGATCATGGGTATATATACGAGGGATACAACATCTCTATGGCAATGAGGCCTTTTGGATGTTATGCCCAAAAGAGAAAGTATCGTTTGAGAGTATAAGGGTACCGTCGTCCTTAACCTTAATAGTTTTTTAGTACAACAAAAATGTGGGGTTTGAACTTCCAATCTAACCAATGGAAGTGGATGTTGACCAAAAATTAGAAATGCAGAATTTTGGATGAAAAATAGGGGTAGAGCTATTTAAAAATTGTCAATTTTTTTCTAGAAGCTTCTCCAAATAGAACTTTGCGTTTCCAAGTCTTAATTAACGTCCACAATTAAATTAGCTGTTTATTATTAGAAATAACACGTCCACACGTTTTTCAGAGCACATTCCAAATTCTTTGTTTTCCATTTTCCAACTTGTTTGTTATGCACTCAGAGAAATTAGAAATTAAAAAAAAGGGCAAAATAGGTCTATAAATTAATTTTATTTYCGTCTACCAACTTTCAATTTTGTGTCTAATACATATATTTCGAATCTATTAGACAAAAATTGAAAGTTCACACCAATTGAATATAGTATCTAATAGATCTATTAATTTTTTAATTTTTTCAAAAAAGTCAGGAATCTATTAAACACAAAAAGAAAAGTTTAGAGACTTATTAGATGTTTTTTATAATTTTTATTATTTGTCACTTTGATACCACTCAGGGTGAAGTAAAAAAAAAAAAAAAGATACCACTCAAGGTCTATCTTTGTATTTCTCAGTATCCTCTCGAGAGGGGAGAGATATTTGTAGGAGAGCAATTTTTTATTTTTTTTGAATACAACAATATGCAGGTAGGGGATCGAACTCACAATCTCTTGATGATTGGAGATATATGCCAATTACCGCTGAACTATGCTCACTTTGACAGGAAAGCTGTTATTAAAACTATTCTCTGAATTCAAATTCAAATATTTTTAAATTTGAATTTAATAAATAAATCCAACCATATATAATCTTTAAATTTTAAAAACTTTAGAGAGAAATTATATTAAAAAAAATACCAAAGTCAATTATTTTATATATATATTAGAAAGACAAATTAATGGGCAATTGTCTCTCCTTCCTTCTTTAATTTGATCCATGTATACTTTTTGAGAATTCTAATTCTCTAGAGATGAATGATCTCCCAATCGTTCACTCCATTTTATGCTTTTGTTGTCTTGTTTGTATATGGTGCTTGGTGGTTAATTGAGATTAACTCCAATCGTTAATATAAATTATCCATCTATCTATTATATTAGACGATCCATCGACTCATAAATAAGATGTCCAAGTTAAAGTTCTCAACATAGACAACTATGCCTACATAGTTCACTCCTATTTCAGTTGATCTTGCAACAAAAAATAAAAAATAAATATAATAATAAATAAATAAATAAAGCTCCCAACATGGCTAGATGCACTTTCACTATGCTATTTAGCATAGATATTGTTTGAATTTTGTATTAAGTGTTAAGATATAATATTGTTTGATTTATCTAAAGTTAAGTTTAGGATGGAAATAGTTTGATTAAATTTATCCTTGAATGTTATTTTCCCTCCAAGATTGTCATATAATACCCATATCCAACAATATATGTTGGTCCAATAGTTTAATATGAAAACTAGGTGGGTTTCATTGTAGAACCAAGTTAGACTTAAAGCTACTAGCTATGGCCCGTCATAGCAACTTGAATGACAACTGATAGACAAAATTTGGAAATGTTGAATATACCAAAGATCTGTTAGACACAAAATTTGAAAATTTAAGAATTTATTTAGCACTTCTAAATGTAGAGATCTATCCATTAAAAAATTGAAACTTTAAAGAGACATAATTCGAACTCACAACTTTGTAATTGGAAGTATATATATGCCAATTACCGCTGAGCTATGCTCGCTTTTGGCGAAAATTTGACTTAATTGAATAATTAAATTGAATCAAATTATTTAGTCATATGACATAATCTAAGTCTAAGATCATATTACATAATTTATTACTTGGTTTATACTTCCACATATTTTTTCCCCTCTTTTTCTTAGTTTAAACCCATTTGATAGTCATGTTATCTTTTATTTTCTGTTTTTCAAAAACTAAACTAGTAAATACTATTTATCTACGTTTTTTTAGGGTATCTACGTATTTCTTTGTTTTGCATATACTTTTTTAAAATATTTTCAAAATCTAAGCTAAAATTTGAAAACTATATTAAAAAAAAAAGTAGTTTTAAAAAACTTGTTTTTTTTCTAAAATTTGACGAGAGTTAAAATGTATTTCCAATAAATGTTAAAACATATTACTAAAGAAACTATAAGCACGAAATAACAATTTCATAAACAAAATACTAAAAAAAAAATAGTTAACAAACTAGGGATGAGTAATTAATTCTCCAAAAAATAACAAGTACACTTACAATTTTTTTCTCACTCTCTTTTATAAGTAAAAAAATACGGTGTGAGAATTCGAACCTTTCGTTTATGTAAAAAAAAAAGGTTATTAATATTTGTACCGTTAAAGTATTAAGTGAAAAAACCTTATATTTTCATCACCAACCCGATGCGTTTGTTTGTTTGTTTTTTTTTTACAAGAATCAATGCCAATCTTCATGGGTAACAACTTAAAAGAAATCATTATTTAGGCTTGGAATGGAAACCCATTTTTTCCATTAGGAAAACTTCTAGAAAAATATTGAAAACCTTTTACATATTAAACTAACTATATATATAATAATGTATTATAGACACCAATATTATCAATGGAATTTCAAGGTTTATGGACATTGAAAGGTTTGAAACCTTTGAACAAATCTCTCAACATCATCAATGGAATTTCCACAGTTATTAATTTCAAAGTCAGCACTCCCATTGTTAGATATGAGACCATTTTAATTTCCGTTGCCAGCTTTGAAAGATAAAAGAAAAAAAAATAGGTGTCATTTATTCACTACAAAAACGAAGGCTTTCAGCGACCAAAAAATTTCATCGCTAAAGGTTATTTGCGGGCCAGTACTACGTGGCTAAGTGAGAGGAGGGCGGCGAGGAAGAAGCTTAGGCGAGGCAGATTTTGGAAGCAGCACAGAGAGAGTGCATTGACGAATTAGAAGGGAGAGGGAGAGGGAGAGAGGAAAAAATGTTAGGGTTCGAAATAATAGGGGTTAGGCGATGAAAATTTTTTTTGCCCCATTAAAATACGATGTAAATATATTTCGTTGTACTTTTATGTGACCAAATTACGTTTTGTCGCACTTGTAAAGCGTCAAAAATATATTTCGTCTCACGTCGTCGCATAGTTTATGCGACGCACAATACTTTTGTTGTATTTTATGCAACAAAATATTTTCGTCACACAAATTATGCGACAGAAATTCTATCGTCGCTGAAAGGTATGTTTTTTGTAGTGTTATCAAAAATTGGAATGATAAAAAATTAGAATGAAAATTATTCTTTTTTTTCTATAAATTTTTTGGAATTGGAATGAGAAATATATTGTTGTTGTTTATATAAACTGGAATTGGTATAGGAATTAGATACGTAATAATTACTAAATATTTGTTTTTCTAATGCTGTTTATTAAACTCGAATTGGAATTTGATGTGTAATAATCTTATTTTTAGCTCATTATAAAGATATTAATTAAAAAGGATGTTAATATTATTTTTAATTAAAATAATGATATGTTTTATTTTATTACTCGTTTAATAGTAAATACTTTTTATTTTAAAATTTTACTTAATGTTAACAAATAATAAATAATTAAAATGAAATTACATCTCACTAAAAAAGATTATAATAATTTCTATTGTTATAATACTTAATAATAATGAATTTTGTTTTACCCATTTTTTATATTAACTAATAATAGCAAAATAAATTAAATATAATTTATAATATTTTATAATAAAATCACATCTTCCACTAATAAATTGTATTATCTTTTACTAGAAGAGAAATGATCAGTAGAATAAATAAAGAAAATAAACAATAAAATTGTAAAACAATTAATTAAAAAAACCATGAATCTCATTCATAGATGAGAAAGATAAGGTAAAAACTGTAAAGTAATTATTGAAAATGCAAAAAAAGTGTACTTTTAGAGTCGAAGTTTTACCGACATTGAAAAAAACATTGCTTAAGTATTGCTATTTTAGCAATGTTTCTATAAAAGGTCGATAAAAGATATTTTCAAAGACACCGTCGTAATTCTCTTGCTTACAGTTATTTCATATTATTTTTAATGAAAAATATTTTTATTTCCAATAAAATTAGATATATTGATATTTAATATTTTTCAGGTAAGGATATCAAACTCATATTCTTATTTATATTCAATGAATAAGAGGATAATAAGTCAGTTATTAAGGACTCTTCAGACTTAACCTCTCAAATTGGAGTTTTGGTGCGAACAAGAGCACCTCTTGAGTGTGAGTATTGGTCGAATGTCTCTCGAGGGGCGAAAAAATAGATCATATAAATTCTGGGAAAAACCCAACCTACTTCTACCGTAGAAATAAGCAAAAAAACAACCCAAAAATTTAAAGAAAGCAACAAAAATAAAGAAATTAAACACAATAATTTAAGTGAAAATTTAAAACAGGAGAAAAACCCACAGCCCACAAAGAAAAATTCCCTGTATGAGGCTTAGAGTGTTTCAATTGGGATGAATAAAACTCAAGGTCATGACCTCCTTTTATAGCTCTTGAAGCACTCCTCTTTGTATCTTTTCGATGGGACAATTGCACTTTTAATATTTTAACAAAACTCAACAAATTTTACTTTAGCAAGATACTGAAGAATTCACAAGTACCACTGCACTTATCGTCTTCCGTGACAATTATAATTCTCAATTAGAGAACTATAACCTACTTTTCGTAAAAGTAGATGTCGCCCCCCAAGATTTTTCTTCTTTGTCACATGTGATAAATTTTGCTGAAATTTATTTGTTTAATTTTTATTATGTGAAATAATGTTCTTAAATTCAATTCTTTCATATTCCTTTTTACATGATAAATTTTCTGTGTCAATGGCTACTTTATATTGGACGAGAATTGTAGGGAAGAACTAGGTGGAGTTTTTTTTTTTTTTTTTCACTAAGACTTTTAGCAATGCACGACGATATCGTGAAAAGTATATTTTAGCGACACAACAAGATGTCGCTAAAAGAAGTTTCTTCGACGTATAACATATTTTGCTAAAACGGCATCTTTGGTCACGCATGTTCATTGCTAAAAGTCAACTTTCAACGACGTGGTATACATTTCGGTAAAACATAACAAGACACGGAATTAGCGGTATTCTTAGCAACGAAACATGACGTGTCGCTAAAACCTTAACGACGTCTTTTGGCTTTTTGCAACAATTTCTTTATTGCATCACTAAAGTCTATTTTCTTGTAGTGAGGTATGAGAGTGATGAAATAAGTAATAGGAATAATTGATGAGGTTTTCCACACTGACATTCTCATTCAGCGACGGTACCTTAGTTGTTTGTCATGAGTGTCTTTTAATTTTTACATTTTTTTTAGTGCAACAACATATGGAGGTGGAAGTTCAAACCACGACTTTTTTGTTAGAGATACATGTCTTAACTAGTTGAGTTACGCTTAAGTTAGCGTGTTTCAATATAATATTTGAGATACGAGGATAGTGGGTAAAAACTAGAGAATTAACATGGGTTTGATATCAAAATATTAAAATAATAATAAATAAATAAAATACCATGGGTATCTTGCCCTTTCTTGCTAGGTCAACCACTTAATTACTTAATGCATGGTGAAATTTCCTATTCATTAATGCTGATAAACAATTTTGTGTCAAAAGTATGAAGAAATATACAGCCAAAGATCTCTCCTTTTTTCAGTTAAATTAAAATTTTGGTTTCAATGGTGTTTGAGCGTAGTTTCAACTTGGTCCATATACTCTCAAAAGTTTCAATTTAATTTCTACTGTTTGAGAGTTTAGTTTCAATTTGATTCTATAATTTGATCAAACCTCCCAAACCATCTATAGACTGTCTTTTAATTTGATTCCTATAATTTGGTGAAACCTCACAAATGGTCCGTAAACTGTCTTTCCCACTTGAATCTCTTTCTATTTCCTTTTTTTTTTTTTTTACTTATACCTAAATTTCAATATAGTTAAGTTAACTATATAGAAAATATCATCTTATTGTCATTATACAAAGAGACGCATCAAATGGTAGCAAAAGCGGGGGTTTCGACCGGTTTTACCTACTATGAGATTTGAACCAATGACTCTCGCCGCGTCTTGATCTAATCTATCCACTCAGCAAAGGTGGAACAATTTTTTTTATAGCTAATGGTGGAACAATTTGTACGAGTCAATTTGGGAAATGTACACAATGTTTTCTGATGAAGGAGTCAATTGTAACCTTGATCTTCCAATTCCACATCAATTTAAAAACCCTAAAACTTGAATAAAGCACAAAATATATAACTCCTCCAAACTAAAATATGGAAATGTATCATAAACCAAGCAATTAATCAAACCATCTAAAACCCAAAGCCATGCATATGACTAAGAAATTCTCCAACCCAATCACAAAAATACTCAAACTTATTCAAATATATATATATATATATATATATTCAAGAAAATATGAAACACTCATACTTAGTAACAAAAGGCTCCAAAATCCAAACTAAATAAAAGCATAAACACAATTAAAAGAATCAATATCTAAAAAAAACAAAATCACACATTCATGATTCAATTATAAGAATGCCCACGACCACCCATCACAAATATTCAAAAATAATAACTTAAATTGATGAAAGTATTAACTACTTCACTTATTCAAGTATAAAGTTTAAATTACAGCATTCATCCAAGTTAAGGGTCTAAATTGGGATCATTTTAAATAATTAGAAGTATGCATGTGCTATATATTTTTTAGTTGGATTTTCAATTTGATTAATTTGCTCCTCAATTTTTTTTTATATCAATACTCAAGTTAAATGGGAAATCGGCAAGAGTGACCTATTTAGGGGATCAATTGTTTTTTTTTTTTTTTTTGCCTATATTTTCTATTCATTTTTAGTGAAATTATGTATTTACACTTTCTTTAATCATTCCTTCTTCATTCTTGATTTTTCCTTATTTATGGAAAATGCCCATATCTCTTCTTTTACCTCCAAGCTGCACATCGCCTAAATATTTTTACATAGATGTCTAATTTGTTAGCAAAAGAAACTGTGTAGGTTCCTGCTTTGGAAACTGTAGAATTTGTTAAGTGAAACCCCAGATGATGCATGTTACAAAGAAGGATCTAGGCGAGAGCGAGAGGGATCTGAACAAGAACGAGAAAGATATGAGCAAGGGCGAGAGAGAATCGAGCAAAAATGAGAGAGATATGAGCGAAAGCAAAAAAGAAATGAACATCTAAGCGAGAGCGAGAGATTCGAGAGAGGGATCTCAACAAGAGCAAGAGGTTTAAGGAGATATGGCCGAGTGAGGAGAAATCGCAAGAAACTTCTTCAACACAGGAGTTCGAATCAATCGTGAAATCAACTCCTATCTTTACTTTGTGAATCTCGATTTTAAGACGTCTCAAAGAAATAGTAATATGTTTTGAATTTTTTGTAAAATAACATCACCAAAAGCATAGAAAACTTTAAGTTTAAAAAAAATTGAGCAAAATTTAAGTGGGCCATGTCAAAAGGTATATTAAGCCCAATTTCCTACTTTATTATACCCGTTAAGTACAAGTTTTTTGGAGCAAGAGGAATAACTAAATTAAATAGTTTGATTTGAAAAATGGTCAAAATAATAAGATATCATAAAAATAGCTAAAGAACAGTTAGAGCTGAACTACGTGATTTAGACAAATTTACCCTCCCCATCAAAATAGGTAAATTTATCCTACCATTTCCCCTATAAATTCGTGACGAAACTACCCTTCAATAAATCTATAGTGCACCTAAATTGTAGGAAAGAAGATAGTGAATGGAAATTCTATAAATTCGTGACGAAACTACCCTTCAATAAATCTATAGTGCACCTCGATTGTAGGAAAGAAGATAGTGAATGGAAATTATAGAGTTCAAAAATTTTAAATAACATATAGATTTCAAAATTTCCAAATTTGTAAGATAAATCT
>NW_019104742.1:35380-55251 GCF_001995035.1 Momordica charantia
GAAGTGTTGGGGCCCTAGGTACAAAGGTCAAGGGTCGATACGACTCGAAGGATTAAGTCTTGGAGTAATAGGAAAGAGAACTAATGAGTTCAGAGGAGTGTAGATGCTTTGGCTATGCATGGTCAGGGGTCGGCATAACAGTTCGAGGCCTTGGGTACAAAGGTGAACGATCGAACTTAAGGTACAGTAGAGAAGTGTCGATGTCCTGGGTACAAGGGTCAGGGGTCGATACGACTCGAAGGAATAAGTTAGAGAAGTGTAGAGGCCCTGGGTACATAGGTCAAGGGGTCGATACGACTCGAGGGAGTAAGTCTTTGGGAAACAAGAAAACAAACTAGTAAACTGAGGTGCGAGGATGAGTTTGGCATGTAGGTTGCATGTTCAGATGTGTTTAAATTTTAATTATAAGCATGATGATTTATTATGCATGTCTTTTGAACTTCTTGTGATAAGCATGTTGTTTGTGCACCCTTTAGGTATGTACTGCTTACTGGGTACCGTGGTTGTACTCACCCCTTATTTTTCTGACAAGATTTTGTAGGTAACAGGGTTACTCTTTCGAATGGTGGTGGCGAGGAGAAGGCTTGATCGGAAAGACGATTAGATATGCTGCGTGCATTTAATTTATATTAGTTAGGATAGTTGGAGTTATTCCATCTTGTAGTTGAATTGTTAGCGGTTGGTTCTGTTTAGTTTTCTGGTTTAAAGGATGCTTTAAGTTTGTCAGTTCAATACTCTTTGAGGTCATTACTTTTATTTAGCTTTTCGAATTGCGGGGTTGTAATCTATTAAGAATATCTATTCCCTATCGAGATGTTAATACTTGTTTAGTGGATGGTTTATGGTTAGTAAATATTTCTTTGAGAAGTGTGGATAAGGTGAAGTTGGTATTAAATGGATTATCTGTAAAGGATTTGAGTTCTTTTATTAAATCTTTAGTGTTGTTATTTTGTTTGTTTAAGCTCTCATGAGGGTTGAAATCAGAGTAGTGTGAAGGAAGCGTGGTGGTTTTATCTTGTAGTTTTAGTTGTTGAAGTTAATTCACATTTCTTAAGTGGAATTTTTAAGTAGTGTTTAGTAACGTTCCCCGTTTGGGATGTTGAAAATCCTGGGGCACTACATATATAAACTATATATATTATTGGTATACAGTTAGACAATGTTCCAGTAATAACCTAAATGGTCTATAGTACATGGATAAGGTTGGGTATTTATCCTCGTAACACTATGGATACAATCCGCTTTGTAACAGTTACAAACGACTCTATCCAGGTCGTTGATGTAGTGGCATGCAAGCGGGGGTATCCTATACAATGAGTTTGTATAAGACTGGACTGCGAAATTATTAGTCAATAGTTGTAACACCGTTAACTATTTAGATTAATATTTCACATGATGATCATGTAACTCGATCTTAATCCATAGTGAGTTACAAATTTTGTCTACGAGGGTTCGTCATTTAATTTGCATGGGTGAGAGTGGTTCGGCTTGCCGACTTAACATTCCTACCATTTTTGAAGAGTTAACCGAGTAGGGAGCTCGAACGTAACTACATGAGATGGAATTCACTCATTCCCGACTTTAGAGAAGTAGATGAGTGTTCCCTTAAGGACTGACTTCGAGACTTGAACAAGGGGCCCCACCCTCTCACTGGCCCGAAAGGGACTTCCAGTTATTGGTCAGAACATAACTAGGTTGTTCATTAGAGGATCAGTGGTACTTAAGGTACAGGAAGTAACCCAGGGGTAAAATAGTAATTTGACTCAGTTGAGGTTACGAGAACTCGTGAAGGATCGACTTACTGTTAATGATTATATCTGTTATGGATGAAACTCGAGCAGCACATGCGTCCGCTCATCTACGAGTTAGGGACCACTGATGGTCATCTTCCTCAGACGGATATCGTCAAGCAGCACACATGTCCACTCAAGAAGGAACGAAGGCCCACAGGCAATCACACCTCGTACGTGATTGCAGCTGGGAACGCATGCTATCGATACGACGAGCACATTTCACAACTACGAGCAATATGCCCAGAGTCGCAGGTGGCACCTGCCAAAAGCACGTTCCTTTCTATCCGACCGTACAACGCGACATCCCTGCCACCTCTAACCGTCGTTCTTCCTGGTCGGCCCCCGAGGCTATAAAAGAAAGGACCTTCATCTTCACCAAGTGAAAAACCTGTCACTAATACCTCTGGTGTCTTGTTCCTATTTCTATTTTGATTATTGACTTAATCGTCGGAGTGTTTTAGGCGGGACACTGCATCAGCGTCGAGTATTTTGGTTCAACTCTGCCGGGTTACAAGCCGGACTACTTGTCCATGTACCATGTGGCCATCTACCGAAACTTGTCGTCAATAGTATCTATGGACGCAACTTGTTATATAGTGCATAAGAGTGCAACTATAGATCTTTAGTGGAATGCCTTATAGTTAATGAATGTTAATTAATTAATTAATCTCGGTTCGTTGGAGCTTATTGCATGTAGGTCTATTAGGTCTCCTTGCTAGCTCACCATGGGTAAAACGAGGATCAAGAATTCGGAAGATTTTTTAAATGTTCAAATTGATTAAGGTATTGTACACTAATTGTATAACATACAATTAAACTATATTGTATATGGATACATCATAATATAAATGAGAGAACTCGATTGAATACGATTCAATTAATAACTGATATGAATTAGATTCATATTAGTTCTATAGGTTAAGAATAATTTTGATGAAATTGTAAATTAAAACAGAGGAGGCTTTGAATATGATTAAAATTAATTAAATATAAGATATTTAATTATTAATTATTAAGCAGGTTAATAATTATTATAATTAATTAATTAATTAATTATTTGATTTAAATTAATTATATTAATTAGTGTTAAATTAATTAAAATCACTCTCCTACATTTTATATGAACGGGGTCATTCCCCTCCTTTGTCGATAAATGTAGAGGTTGTTGACTTTACGAGTTTTAATCATACTATATGTTTTGATGATAACAAACTTAATCTACTAATGATTTTAGTATTTTAGAGTGTTCATAGTGTAGAGTTTGAAAAGACGAATCCAACACAATTTGAATTGCTGAAATCGGAGTTCAAATGAAAAAGTTATTATCAAAACAACCTGAAATAAAATACACGAGAGGATGACGTGAGTGAATTTTGTGCTAACACATAGCGGCTGATTTATTAAAAAGAAAAAAAAAGAGAAAGAAAGCAAAACAAAAACAAAAAAACAAAACAAAAGAAGAAATAGAAAAGAAAATGAAAAACAGATTTGAAAAAAACAAAAAGAAAAAGAAAATCAGGAGGTTACCGTTGGAAGAAGGTAAAAAAATAAACAAATAAAAAAAAATCAAAAGTATCGGTTGAAAATGAGGGCAATCCAAGAAGCCAAGGATCTCACCAAACTTCATTTGGAGGAACTTATTGGCTCATTCATGACCCATGAGATTACAATGAATGAGCACTTGAATGATGATTCCAAAAAGAAAAAAAAATTGCTTTAAAGTCCACATCCATCCAAGAGGAGTCCAATGATGAGTTTGAGCTCAACGAATAAGAACTTTCTTATCTCACAAGAAAATTAAAAAATCATTTTAAGAAGAAGCATTTCTCAAGAAGAAATTTCCACCAAGAATCAAGAGGAGAAAACAACAATAAACATGAAGATATTATTTGCTATGAGTACGAAAGCAGGGCACGTAAAGTACGATTGTCCTCAACTAGAATCTTCTTAAAAGAAATCTAAAAGGAAGGCATTATTAAAGCAACTTGGGATGGCTCCGATGAGAGTAGTAATGGAGATGATGAAGAAATTGCAAATATGTGCTTTATGACTTTTGTAAATGAAGAAGAGGACAACAATGGGGTCAATATTAAAAGAAAACCCCTTATGATGAGCTTATGGATGCATATGAGGAAATTGGAGTTGAATTGGAAAAGTATGCTCAAAATACATAACTCTCAAAAAGAAATATTCTAGCATGTCTAATGAGATTAAATCTTTAAAAAATGAAATAGATGCTTTGAATATTGAAAATAATTCTTTAGTTGATGAAAATACATATTTGAAAAATGATGTTGTGAAGCATGATATGATTGAAATTTCATGTGATGAGAAACTTGCTTTATTAGATAAAATTAAATTTTCGAACATGATATTTTTTATAGAGATGAACTTGTTAAAACTCTTAAAGAGAAAGAGGTAAATCTTATAAATGAGCTTGAATGTGCTAAAGAAAGAATAAATAAATTGACAATAGATGCACAAAAATTAGATAAAATTATAGACATTGGCAAATCTTGTAATGATAAATGAGGATTAAGTTATGTTGATGAGAGTTCTGTTGGGTGTGTTGCCCTAAACTCGTAGTTTGTATTTTGTGTAAAAACAAATGTATATTCAATAAAGTTTTATTCAATAAATTTGTTGTTGAATTCATAGCATTGCATTGTCCAAAATCCAATAAACTAAACATCAGAGGTTATTTTAGTGTAACCGGGACAGTAGATGTACTGGGTATATATTTGATATACTGGGTATATAATTGATATACCACTGATATACGAGGTATATGTTTGATATACCTTTGATATACAAGTGGATAATGTCCCGTGAATAACCTAAAGGGTCTATAGTATATGGATAAGACTGGGTACCTTATCCTAGCAACACTATGGATACGGCCCACTTTGTAAACGTTACAGACGACTCGATCCAGGTCGTTCGTGTGGAGACATGCGAGTGGGGGTATCCTATACAATGAGTTTGTATAAGACCGGACCACGAAATAGCCAATCTTTAGATGTAACACTGTTAACTAATACATTGTTGTTTCTTAGGATGACCAAGAAACTCATTCTCAATCCTGAGTGAGTTATGGACTCCTGCTCGTCCTTTGACTTGTATGGGTGAGAGTGGCCCAAGTTGCCGACTCAACATTCCTATCATTTTGGGGACGAGACCGAATGGGGAGCTGGGAACATAACTTCATAAGATGGAATTCACTCCTTTCCGACTTTATCGGAGTAGATGAGTGTTCCCTTAAATACTGACTCCGGGACTTGAACAAGGGGCCCACCCTTTCATTGGCCAGAGAGGGACTTCCGGTTATTGGTCGGACCATAACCGGGTTGTTCATTAGAGGAACAGTGGTATTTAAGGAGTAAGATGTAACTCAAGGGTAAAACGGTAATTTGACCCAACTGGGTTACAAGCACTCGTGAAGGATTGACTCGTCATTAATGGTCGTATATCCATGGACACGAAAACATTCTGCAGTGAGAAGAGTGCAACTGCGGGTCTTTAGTGGAATGACCTGTAGTGAACGAATCTTGATTAACTCGATCAATGAGTTTGAACGATTAATCTTGCATCGTTGGAGCTTCTGATCTGTAGGTCCATTAGGCCATCTTGCTAGCTCATAACGGGTAAAACGAGGATCAAGTTTTTGGAAGAATTTGAACTGTTCAAATTTCATAACGGATTATATGTATATTGATACATTATAATATATAGTTAATTCTAAATTAAAACTATATATTATTAGAGAAATTATTTGAATGAAATTCAAATAAAATTAATATGAATAAGATTTATATTAAAACTATAGGTTAAAAATAATGTACATAAGATGTACATTAAAACTATAGGTTATACGAGAGAAATACTATAGAATATGATTCTATTTATGTGATAAATAATTAAGTGTTAATTATTTGATATATATATATATTATATATATATATTATATATATTATTTATATTAATATTAATGTTAAACTCCCCTGCAAAAGTGCAGGGGAGTGGGAAGTTGGTATGACGTGGGGAGTTCACGTCATTCTTCTTTTGTTTGTGAAATGGGAAGCAGAATGGTTCTGCAACTGATCCAGAACAAAAAGAAGAAAAAAAAACTTCCTATCTCTCAAGTAGTTCTCTCTCTCAATACTCCCTCTCATTCCAAACGAGGTGCTCCCACAAGCATGGTCTCGAGAACCAAGAGGATAGCGAGGAAGACAAGGTGGTGGTGTTCAGGTGGAATCCGTTGAAGAAAAGTTCTTCAAAGGTATGGTTTTCCCCTATATTTTCTTCTTAACGGTTTTGATTTTGTTTCCCAAATATCACGAACAACAATCCGCTTCCACTCCGGGATTCACATCCCTTCAAGTTCTACTCCTTCTACTTCAAAAACAATTTTTGTGAAATCCTCCTCTATTGTGCATAATGAAACTTTGTCTAATATTGTGCCAAAATGTGATGTTCATAAGCATGATGTATCTAAATTTGTACCTAATCATTTTCATGCTAAGTATAAATTTGTGCCTATATGTCATTATTGTGAAATTAAAGGTCATATTAGACCAAATTGCTATAAATTGAAAAATACTCCTAATTATTATGCAAAAAAGAAATTTCAATAATATTTTGATACTTGGAATTAATGGTTGAATTCTTTTTTATAGGAGGAGTCTAATGGTTTATTTGTTTAATTTTTTGAACCCTTATTGGTTAATTAACGAAATTTTTGTTTTCGTTGCTTAAAATTGACGCATCTTTTTTATCTCAACAAATTTGTTTATTTTTTAGAACAATTGGTATAGTTTTTTAACAATTGGTTAAAATTGATATATACTTGATTGAAGCATCTTTGGTATCTTGTTTAGGTCCTTCTCTTGAGTTTCTATCATTTGGTATGTCCTTGAAAATTTGTATTCTGGTATGAAGAGCTTATATTAGTTTAAATTTTATCTCTTCAAGTTTGTTTCTTTTGGATATATCTTATGATTGTTTGAGTTGTTGAAAAATATTTGCATTCTAGAATTATTATGAAAATCATTGAACACCTTGATATATTTTTTTTTGGAGTATGCTTTATTTTAGGGGGAGTTATGTCTCTTGAAAAATATGAATGTTTGATTGCCTTAAATGTTTTTTTTTATTGAATAAAATTTGGGGCTAAATTGTTTGATAATTTATTATATCCCTTTGGTGCAATTTTATATGATTCATTTATTTAGGGGGAGTTTCATGTTTTACTTTTAGTAATGATATATTTATTGATTTATGTTTATTAATTTTTTTATGGAAAGTGAAAATTTTGAATTTATATGTTTTGATGATTTGTGTTTTTTATATGTTACAATTGGTATTAAACTCATATATGAAAATATTTATTTATCCTTTTTGATTGATTCCAAAAGGGGGAGAAAGTTTGAGAAAAATAACAAACTTATGTGGTTTGTCATCATCAAAAAGGGGGAGATTGTTGGATTTACGAGCTTCAATCATACTATATGTTTTGATGATAACAAACTTAACATATTGATGATTTTAGTATTTCAAAGTGGTCATAGTGTAGAGCTTGAAAAGACGAATCCAACACAATTTGAGTTGCTCAAATCAAAGTTCAAATGAGGAAGTTATGATCAAAAGAAGCTAAAAAAAAACACCATAGAATGCATTACGTGGGTGAATGTTGTGCTAACACATGGCGAGCTGATTTATTAAAAAAAGAAAGAAAAAAAAGTGAAAGAAAGCAAAACAAACAAACAAACGAAGAAAAAATAAAAGAAAATGAAAAACAGATTTGAAAAAAAAAAAGAAAAAGAAAAGGAGGATGTTACCGTTGGAAAAAAGTAAAAAAAACAAAAAAAACAAAAGTATGGGTTGGAAGAAATTATTATTAGGGTGAATTGCAAAAAACACCCCTGAAGTAGTACTTGTTACAAGTACCCCTTCAATTTACAATTGTAAAAATTAAACCCTTAAACATTTATAAAAAAGGAAAAATTAGACTCCTAAACCTTAAAAAAAAAAAATTAAAACCGTTAAACTTTTCCAGGATAAAATTGCACCTTTTAAATTTTCAATGGTTAAAATTAGACCCTAAATTAAAAAAAAAAAAGATCGCTGAAATATCATCTTCTTCATTGACTCCGAATGAAACATAGGAACGTGTCTCTCCTATTAGGCAGCAAGGTGTGGTGTACAGATCGAAATTAATGTTATAAACCATGGGTTTTATGTTGCTTCTTCATTTGGTATCTTGTTCATCTCCTCCACAACACTCTCAGGAACTCCCAAGGTTGACCACTTGGAAGAAACTCATTTCTCATATACTTCTCAGACTCTCTCCACCCCGTCTCTGCGTTTCAGTGGATCTTTGTTGATGCCTTCGAGGTTTATCACTGGAAACGTGGGTCTCGCTAGGAGCCAGCGACATTCGGAATCTGGTAGGCCGCCGTCGACTAGGCCTTTCACTTTGGCTTTGGTGTCGTCGGAAAGTTTCAGTTCGTCGACTCTATCATCCTTGGCGTTATGATTGACAGTGCTGGAGGGCCGGATTGAGCAGGAAAATTCGAAGTCGATGAGAAAGATGAATATTATCAGCAGAGAATTATCCAACAGATCCATTATTTTTTTTTAATTTTAGGGTTTAATTCTTTTTATTGGAAGTTTAGGGAGGTAATTTTTTCATTCATGAAACTTTGAGGGTTTAATTTTTGCATTGAAAGTTTAAGGGTGTAATTATAACGAGTACTGTACTCCAAGCGTGATTTTTGCAATTTGCCCTTCTTATTCTTATTCTTATTCTTATTATTATTATTATTATATTATATTATAATATATAATATAATATAATGTAATGTAATCATTACCTTTTCAAATCCAACCTCCATCCTCATTCTAATCATTAACATCCAATGGTCTAATTTGATTTTAGTTTCAAACCACGATTCTACCATTTTTCTCTCCTATTTAAACTCCCCTCCTCTCCCAAATTAATACATCAATTTTCTTATTTCTCAGTCCTCCACAACCATTCATTGTTGCTCTCCCCAAGCTCTCAATTTTACTTCCATTTTTATTATTGTGAGAGATTTTGTTTTTGTGAGGATTAAGTTAGTTGTGAGCTCAAACTTATACATCCACTCTATTTGAGAGTTTTAGTGTGTGAAAAATCTTTATTTACACACTTATTTGGGTTTCGTTCTTGAGTCTGATAAAAGGAACGAAGTGTGGGTTTCGATCTTTGTCCCGAGAAAAAAGTTGAGTTTAGTTCTAGATCCCATAAAAAGAGCGGTTTAGTCTTGATCCCTAAAAGGATCGGATTTCTGATTTTGAACCCGTAAAATGATCGTGTTTAGTGGATAATCTCGAGAGGTGCTCGGATAGTGGAGTAGGCCGGGGGTTGGTCGAACCACTATAAATCTCTTGCATGACGTTTTCTCTATCTCTATACTTTTTATTTATTGCAATTTATTTTTCAAGCATTTCTCATTGTAAATATACATTGTGCTCATCTTGAATATTTGTTTTATTATATTTTGATTTGTTCTAAATTGTGCATAAATTGTTTTGTCTTAAAAAATTTACTTAGATATTTTATTTGTGCTTAAAATAAAAAAAGTTATAGTAAATTTATCTTGATCGTCACTATAGATATAGCAAGGAAGTCGTGATTGGAGGCGTCTAATTGTTGGATCAAGGAAAAGAGTCTTCAAAGGTAAGAATACCAATATTCTTCCCTGTCTTTATGTTTTTCTTCTAAATTTCAAAAGAAATTCAAGAACGTATTCTACTGCTTCCGCTTCGAGATTCACATCTCATCAAACTTGGCCAAGATCAAAGTCAGCTCATTCAAGACAAGTCAAAGTCAACTCATTCAATTTAAAATCCAAGTCAAACACTTACATCGCTCTTTATGGACGAGATTGCAAATTTATTTTGTTGGCTTTTCATTTTCTTAGCCTTTTAATTTGTTTGTCTTCCCATTTATTGAAGTTATGTCTTTTCATTTGTAAGTCTTTTCATTTCTTGTAAGTTATAACCCAAACTATTTCTGGCGGAACCTTCCGAGTTTTTAGAGAAAAACTACACTGCATTTTTGTGATCTTTCCATTTGCTTAAGACTTTTTATATGACATGCTAGGATGACTATATATAGTCTTGAGGTTCCTTTTTGTAGACACAATTTGAAGTTGAATGAAAAGTGAGTTTACTCATTAACTTGGTTGAGAGCTTCATCCCCCCTTTCTTGTGCAATTTCATGTGTCTTTAGAATCTGCATGTTAAGATCATTCTAGTGGTGTTGACCATACCTCTTGTGGAGTTATTTGAATCATGAGTTTAGAAATGAATTTTTTCTACTTTTGATATTAATCATCAAGGTAATCCCTTCTTAATCTTTTCGTTAGATTGATTCCATAATTGTTTTTGGGTTTTTTTGGGATTGAGTTCCATGAGTTTTGTTTGTTAGTAAGGTTCTTAGATCCAACTCTCAAACATTTCTTAATAGTTTATGTTCTTACGAAAAAATGTCGATAATTACAATAAGGTCTTCGACAACACTCAAAAGACAGGATCCTGTGAGAAAGGAGTTAGGTCTTCGAAGATTTTATCAATGCAAGTGTTTTAGCAAAGTTCTATGCTTGTAAATATAGGTTTTCACGTACCTCTTGCATATTTTCTTACAAGTATTTATAGTACATTTTCGATGACCATTGGACTCGAGAGTCCAGCGCACAACTATTTCCTGATTTATAGGAGATTAGTGCATCGGGGGAGGAGAATGCAGCCATTTGGATAAGGACCCAAACGTGGAGGACGAGTTATGTCAGTTTAGAGACTAGTCACTTTCCAAATTGGTCCTCACTGACACGGACTCTGCACGTGCAAGCCTTTAAGTTGGTCTGAATGACGTGAGCAGAGCCGAATTTTTCGGCTTAATCAGTTTGTATCCTGATAAAGGAATTCAATTCAATGAAATCATATTTTACTATTTTCTCTATTTTCTCCCCTCCCTAAAATTTAATTCGATCTCTATTTTTTATTTTGAATAAGCTTGCCGTCTTCACATGTTGGTGCTGTTCGTGGTCTCTTTTGCCAGAAAATCGAGTTCGTGGCCTCTCGTGCTGGAAAATCAAGTTCGTGATCTCTCGTGCCTGAAAATTAAGTTTATGGTTCTTGTACCAAAAAAACGAGTTTGTGATTTCCATTTTCTGATCCCTCATGCAAGAAAATTGAGTTTGTGGTTTCAAATGGTAGAAAAACGAGTTCGACAATGGCAGATCTAGAAAAATTCATAAAAGTAATTTTGGGGCTGTGAAGATCCTTATTATAAATGTTCCATAAATTTGGTGTTGAATATTACAATTGTAATAGACAATTCTAGTTTTTAGACCAGAATTTACTCGTAGTTTTCTAAATTTTTCTTATAAATGTTCCATAAACTTGATGTTGAATATTACAATTGTAATAGACAATTCTAGTTTTTAGACCAGAATTTACTCGTAGTTTTCTAAATTTTCTTAGGTAAAATATCTATGAGAACTATTATTATTGTTCAAGATGATGGATTTTTTTGGATTCCAAATTAATCTACAAGAATATTAATAGAAATAAAATAAAAGGTTAAACATAAAATACGAATGATAATAGTTATGTGTATAAAAGTAGTTGAAATATCACAATTTTATATTATAGTCTAAACTATTAAAAGCAATTGAAACATGAAAATTTTATATTCTAGTATACGTTTTTACAAACTATTATATCTAAAATAACGTTAAATAGTAAAATTCATAGTATATAAGATCTAAAGTCCATAAAAATGTACCTTAGAAAATTAATATCCAAATTTTCCGACTTGTGGAAAATTGAAATTTAAAAATTATATTGTGGTTTAATTGAGTGGCTCCATTCTTTTTGTGATTAATAGTCTTTGTTTTCTATGTTTGAGAAATTCTTTTGAGATTATTGTCGGAGATAGATTACGCGGAAATGACGACAATTGTGAGGAAAAATAGTGAAAAGAATTTGAAAGATAGAGGAAACACAAAGGGAAGCTAAATAGGTGAAACTTCCTACTATCTCTGTTATACGAGATTTTGCAATATTTTAATTATCATGCATAATTGATTTGACCAAAATACTTTGCTTGATTATGCCAAATGCGTCAAATTTAAAATATTTGGATGGCTTGCAAAATATAGACTAAGTTGTTTAGTCTGTTTTATTAAATTTTGGATTGATTTTTTCTCACGCTACATAATTAAATTTATATAAGCTGGGTTTTCCTATATTATTAATTGAAAATTGTTGTGTATACGTGTTTTTATGCATGAGCTAAAACAAGGTATTTTCTGTTGTTAAATTTGTGCAATTTACAATTAGTTGAGATAATTGAAAATCATGGACTTAGATGATTGGCTAATATTCATGAGTATCAGGTGTTATTTAATGATGTGATTTAAATTAAATAACAAAGTATGAAGAATATAACTTCTTTGGTAAAGTTTATTGACATGACTTTGAGAAATTAAATTAATTATTGGTAGAATAATTAATTTGAGATGTCATAAGTATGATCACGTGAAATTAAAAACTCTTAATTATCGTTTGGTTGGAAATTCAAATGAGATAGATGTTAAATATATATCTATTTATCTTATAGATTATGTATATCTAATAGACTTACCTAAAGGAAATGAACTTATTAGGTGTAAATGAATTTTTAAAGAATTATGCCAGTTGGTTCTATAAAAATTCATAAAAGTGGTGGGATATACACAAAATATGATATTGATATAAATTCTTTTGTGACTAAAATAGTTGCTATTAGATCTTTGATCATGTTTACAGCTATTCATGACTTGTTTATACATCAATTACATGTAGAAAATAGCATTTCTTAATGTTGATGAGATTTTTACCACAATCGAAAAGTTCTGTGGTTAGTGGACAAGAGAATAAGGTATGCGAGTTTTAGAATTATCTTTATAGCATTAAACAAACTCTTTTTACTCAAAGTTGTTTGAAGTTAATTGTGTGATTATATATTTATATGCTGATGACATCCTTGTTTTGCAAAAATTTAGATGTTATTAATAATACCAAGTGCCTTTATTTTCACATCTTGAAATGAAAGATTTAGGGAAGGCTCGTGTAATACTTGGTGTTAAGATAAATATGCATGATAATGAGCTCTTTCTATGCTTCTATTGAGAAGATGCTTAATATTTTTTATTGTTTAGACGATATACTATAAGAATATCTTATGATGCTATCATGAGTCTTAAGAGAATAAGGGTGATAGTGTATCTCAATCTTAATATGCAAAAATTATAGACATGTTGTGTCATTGATGGATTGTACTAAACTTGATATTGCATATGATGTGAGTAGATTGAGTAGGTATATTCTGTATTTTGATAAAGACCATTGGACTGTCTTTCATTTTTGTGTTACTGTTTGCATCTCAACAAGTTCCTTTATGTGTTAGAGGGTTATTGTGATACAAATAATATTATAGATAACGATGAAGGTGTCCACTAGCGAATACGTGTTTTCTTTAAGTAGAGAAACAATATTTCATGAAAATTAGAGAATTGCTATATAATGATTATTCTACCATATTTACGTGTAGTAGTATATGAATAATTTTTTTTCATGAAATATGTTATGATTGTGGGGGGAATCTGTACTAATATCCCTACGTTGTGATTAACAAGTTGTCATACAGATTGTCAAAAATAGTATCTACAATGGCAAGAGACAGCATACACGCTTGAGAAATGGAGTTGTGTAGCAATTGTTGAAAAATGGAGTTATCTCCTTGGAGTACATGAGATCATAGAGGAATCTGGCAAATCCTCTTACCAAAAGCCTAAGAAGGAGGGTAATTTTTCAGTCCTCCGCTTATATGAGACCAAAACTCTGATAAGATATGTAAATCCCTAACCCTTCTTTTTGGGTGGTCTATGCATAGACTTGATGGATTATTGATGTTGTTCCCGTTTATTTGGGTGGTCAGTATGGACTTGATGGATAATGTGTAAAGTCTTCATAGCTCAGTTTTTTAGTGGTTTATCTTTGATAGACTTGATGAAGCAATATCGTGATTGTACAAGTGGGTCGCTTTCTATGAACGAGCTAAACGGTCTATTTCTAGAGCTTTCACGATGATCCGAGGTTCTATGTGCATGACCATTAATAACACTTGGTTTATATCGCGTAATCGAAAAATAAATGATTAAAACGTCTTGTGGGTGTTTATGCAAGAGTTTGCACAACAGTTTTTCACGAATCGAGCTCGAACCCGGTCTCCGGTTCCGACCTGAACACTAGAGTGGACTTGCACAAGAGGGTAAGCACTCCGACGCTCAAGTCAGTATAGATCGGATTCTGTATTTAGTTCGAGGTGAGATTCCATACCTGAGCGTGAAATGAAGCCCTCTATTTATAGGTGATGCATCCGACAGTACACACGACCGGCGGTTATATGTCTTTTCTCATATCAGACCTGTCGGGTTCCGAGCAGGTCGGACCCCAGCCAGGTCGAACCTTGACGCCCATACTTCTTAGTCTTTTGTAATGGGCGAACCCGGTCACCTCGATAAGGCCTAAGTGGACCTAGGCAATCCCTCTTATTCAGTTTCTTCAAACACCAATAAGGGTCCTCCACGTGTCCTGGGTATGTTTACCCCCAAACAGTGGGGGTCTCAACCAAATACTGAAAGTTCAAGAGGTAACTCACTTTCACTATGTAGATTGTTGCCCTACTTGATTATACATTAATTCAAATCGAAATATATTAATGCTTAAGTTTATTTCCTTTATTTGCTCAGAATAACTTTTATCTTGACCATTTGTCATTTGTGGGGGATTGTTGGGAATATGACAAAGTGTATTGACAAAAGGTAAAATTAAATATAGTTTTGAAAAAACGTTTTATTTATTTTAATTATTTGAACGTTACTGAATTAATTATTTAACATTTTAATTAAGTAATTAATTTTGTGTTGTAACGATTTTATTAATTAAGTTAAAACGTTTTTTTCCTTTTCCTTTCTAAACTAAATCGAGCTTGTTGATACAAAAAGAGAGGATGATGAGTTTTTTACAAAAGATATGAGCCTGTTCCTCGATTCCATCCGGCTCCGGGGAGTGCACGCCTGAATTCGAAGTTGTGTTAACCTTGGGGAGCAACCGGCGTATATACGATTTAGTACCGTGATCGTGCCAAAATTGCTTTCAAAGTAGTGGTTCAACCACGGTAGAACAATTGTTTTCGTCTAATTCCTCTTTTAATTTCTAACAATTAAAGTAGTATTTCCTACTTCGCTTTTTGCCCTTTGTATAGGTCAGGCATTAAGGAAGAGTTATAGGTCGAACACTATTTCACTAGGTATAATACTTCGGACTCATACACAGTTTCTTTCGTCTTCTACGTGGCATACTGTTTTATATCCCCTCAACAAACTCAAATATGAAGTACCCAAAAAAAATATTTTTATGTTACCGCGTCTCTTAATTCTTAAAAAAACGTTTTGTATAATTTTTGTTAGTTTAATATATATGAACTCAATTGATATAACACAAGTTGTGATATAGTATTCGTTTGAATGGTTCATATCAAATATTATAAGGTCATGTTTACTTCAAGGGAATGAGAATGAAAGGATGAGAATATCTCTTTCATGTTGTTTACCAAATTGTTGGAATGAAAATCAAATGGTGAACCCACCCACTTTTTTCATTCTCATTCCCTGAGCAGAGGTAATCCTATTCCCTCCTACACCCTTATCAATCTCATTCTCATTCTTTATTCCATGTGTCCCACATATTTATTGCATTTATTTTTCCGGTTTTACCATTTCTCTCTCATGATTAATGAGACCCATAACTTTTTATTTAATTGTTTTATACTTTTCTATTTCTTTTTCATTTATACTACTAATAAATTTTCTTTTAGTACAAATTTATATCACAATGTTATATTATTATAAAATATTTAATTTTTTTAATTTAATCTTGTTATTATTAATAAATGTCATATTTTCTAAAATATAATTCATTATTATTAATTATTATAATAATAAAATTTAATAACATTATTATATATAATAAAATTTAATAATATTTTATATTAAATGACGATGGTTCCAATAAAATAGTATTTTAATGGATGTAATTTTATTTTAATTATTTATTATTTATTAATATTAATATTAAATAAATTGTTTTGGTAAAAAAATTTATTATTAATATAGTAATAAAATAAATTATTATTGTAATTAAAAAAATTAGCACCACAATATATTTGTAATTAGTTAGAAAGATGACATGAGTATACTAGTAGTTGTCATGTATCCAATTTCGATTCCATAAAGTTTTAGTAAACACCATAAAAGAGTTCTGAATCCGATTCCAGAAAATTTCTAGTAAACAGCATAAAAAAATAACATTCCCATTTCAATTGATTTGATTCCGATTAATTTTAATTCCATTCTGATTCATAGTAGGTAAACAGGGCTTAAATGTCAATCAATTAGTGTTTTTTTAGTGCATCACACCATTAATTAGTGTTAGGTATACGTTGATTACTTCAATATTTTAATACATTTTGATGTACTTGAATTTTTGAGGTCTCGTTACA
The DNA here is from genome assembly GCF_001995035.1 of Momordica charantia. The sequence continues at coordinate 51,827 of NW_019104742.1, forward strand.
TAGCTATTTTGGTTTTTTATTTTCTATTTTTAAAAATTAAGCTTATAAACATTGTTATCTGGGTATTTTCTTCTCCATTTTTATTTATATTTAAAATAAATTATCTAAACCAAAATTTTTTTAATTTAAAAATAGATTTCAAAACTTATTTTTATTTTTTAATTCCATTAAGAATTTAAATGCCTTTTTAAAAAAGCAATTAACACAACGAAGACATCGCGAAGAAAAAAACATAATTATTAAAAATAGAAAAAAAAAGTAAAGTCGTCATTGAACAGGGTCTTAATTTTTCAATTGTCTAACTCACATTATATATTAGTGATATATAATATTCTAATATATTTTTTACACCAGTTATTATTGATTTATTTTTTAATCACATATACACCAACTATGTTAATTATATGCTTTGGTTTATGTTACGGGAAAGAAAACCGACTCGCCACGTGTCGAGCATCTGGAGAATGGGTCAGACCAGCATCGTCAATTTTGCCAAAAAAGGACAAGTATGCTCGAACTCCGAACTCACCAGCGCATTCCATCATTAGCACGCCATAACGACGGATTGATCGAGCCCATTCAGCACCATCGACAGTCTAGTCGTTTCGTGACAACAATCTGTAATCTCGAACTCCCTTACAAATTTAGCCGCCTGCTATGGCCTATGAAAGGGTAGAGAACCTCAAAATTCTAGTATGTTCGAATCCTTTTGAGATACATTAGTCTATATCCAACTCTATTATTGATTTAGACATCATATTGCTCACTTCTGTTTTGTTTTGCAAGGCAATAACCCATCTAGAGAGATAAAAGCTGCTTTCTTGTGCGGATCAAATCTGCGCACCAAACATTATAGGTGAATTTTGGGGAAGTTTGCTTTTTAGAAGTATGAAAATAAATGTATTTTTATTTAAATAATAAGATGGTGGCACAACTTTAGAAATCATCTAGTTGACAAGTAAAGTAAAAAAAAAAGTATATAACTTTTAAATATATTCACCGACTTTCTTAGCTGTGGAGCTGATTTAGCATGTCTTTTTTTGGAAATTTGACCAAATAGGTATTCTGTTGAGCATTTTTAGTTTTTTAATCGCCCTTCCAAAATACAAGTTTTCTAGGCGACATCACTCACTTTGCCAAATGACTGTCCATGTCCCTCCTTACTTAGGAAATACGATAAATTTCAGTGGTTTACAATTATTTTTTTCAACTTGTTACTGTTTCCCTATCTGCTTAATCTGTGATCATATATCATGTTTAATTCGTTGTAGGTGCACAATGGACCATCAAATGAGGATTAGGGTGAATGACTGCTTTCCGGCTCAAGCTACCGGCATGTCTCACTTGAGCAATGTAAGCAAGCTTATCAAGGAAAAGCTCACAGTAGAACAACTTGATACGTTTCGTATAAGAACAATTTTTGGTCGATTTGTCGACCTAGAGATGATGTTCTGCAGTTGTGAAGTTCATCACTTTCTGTCAAGGGAGGTTGCTGGTAGCAATGAAGATAGCATGAGATTCTTCATTGGTGGCAATGTGTTGACATTCTCGAAGGATCAATTCTTGCTTATAATGGGATTATGGTAGCTGCCCGGTAAGGTGGTCCAGAAAAAAATTCAAAAGAATAGGTTGTGGAGGAAGTACTTTAACGACGAAGTGTCCATGTTGCTCGAACAATTTGTGGAGGTTTACCAGCAGATTGATTTCGAGGGCGATGACGATGTCGTTAAAGTGACATTAATGTTGTACACCGAGCTCGTGATGATGGGAAAGAGCAAGAGCAAGTCCAAAGTTGACATCAACTTGTACAACAAAATGGATGACTTGGACTACTTCAATTACTTGGACTGGGGTTCTGATGTTTGGAGTAAGACAATTAACGGGCTCAAGCGTGCGATGAATGACAAAGTTACGCTATACAAGAATAAAGCCATGGCGAACAAAAAATATCAAGTGAAGTATAGCCTAGAGGGATTTCCTCTTGCGTTTCAGGTAATTAATACGTATGCATACTAGTTTCTATTTGTTCGTTAAAACGTTTTGAGGCGTGAGATTGAACTTCTATTTTATATTCAGGTGTCGATATATGAGGTCATCCCATCTCTCATTACTCCCGGTGTTAATTGGTTGAGTGAGACCGTGATTCCCCAGATATTTCGGTATTCGTGTAGTAGAGTCGTTGGTACAAAAGTGGGGAGGAGGTGCATAGTTCAGTGGTGGTAAGCGATCTAGAATATATTTACTGTTGTGTAGTTCTATTAAATTGTATTTACACATTTGTTCTTCTGATGTACGCACAGTTGGTCATATCTTATCCACTCGTTGAGACGGAGCCGGAGAGAGACTACTAGAGGTGTCCATTGGACGAGAGAGAGGTGGTTGACTTAAGTGCGCTTAGGGGTTCTACTTCCTACAATGACGATGGACAACATTCTTCCCCCATCACTGAGAATATTGGAGCCGAAGACGATCTCTTGCTCGACGCTGCACACTTGTTGGAACCGACGTACAGGCAGTGGTGGAGGAGTCTTCGAACATGCCACGTACAGAGGCCACGTCCGAAGCTTGGCAACCAACAATAGTTGAAGTATGAAATACTTCTATTCGTGCGAATATGGGGCAAAACACACGACAAGCACCTCCATCGACGTCATGCGATGCTTCCCTACACAACGGGACGACACCCGTGGATCGAACGATAGATTCGGGGCTATCGAGAGAAGGCTAGATCTTTTAGCTTTGGACATGGCGGAGGTGAAGACGGACATGGCTGAGGTCAAGTCGGAGTTGAGTGAAATGAAAACCATGCTTCAAAGATTGTGCCAGGTAGTTTTTTCTGTGCCATAGTATACTATATGTCTTCATTCGGTCCAAGTACTAATACGTTCTTGCTATTGCAGATCGATAGATGCGAGTTCAACATTGCTGTCTCTCCGCCGGATACAGTCAACCCGTTACGATTGGTATCCGATGATATACCCGAGCATGATGAGGATATTCATGACCATGAACGGGGAGGTGCCGAGAGTGTAAAGGACGATGTTGTAGTTTATGCATGAGAGTCGATACTTGAAAGGGCGACCGATGATGCAGAGAGGACTCTACACCCATCAGATCCTGAAGATTCTGTACTAGCCAACCCCACGGGTATTGTCGAGGTAGAGTTTGACGTTGCAGCAGGAGACCTAATCTGGATGCCTATTCCATCAACTTCAGTAGTAAAATGACTTCAGCGGATCTGGACATCACGTCGAGTACCCCTGCTACGGATCATGTGGACGTCCAAATGGCACCTCCAGTAGTACATGATCCACCAGTAGAGAAAAAATCTGAGCCGATAGCCGAGCTTCCTGCCTCAAGCACTATTGCTGGCCCGTTTGGCACGATCCATGCGCCACATCAACCCGATCATAGTGATCAGGATC
>NW_019104742.1:86233-112342 GCF_001995035.1 Momordica charantia
CTGCAGGCTTCCCAGGCGCCTGGCGCTTCCCATGTAGGTTTTTCCGTCTTTTTGCTTCTTTTGATTAATTTGCACTCCCAAATGGTCCTAAAATATCATAAATACAATATAAGCCAACCACAAACCATAATATATGAATTTTGCATGAATTGGAACTCAAACGACCGAGAAAAATCCGAAACAAAGCTGAAACATTGTAAAAACAGCATCTAAAACCTTCTTTTTACGCATGTAAACAAGCATAATCACACCCCCAAACTTAACTTTTTGCTTGTCCTCAAGCAAAACTTAGCAACTTTAATCAGCTTTCTAACACATGGACAAGGAAAAGCAAAAGCAACCGAGATGTTCAATCATAAATTGTCTCAGGGAAAAGATGTCAAAGCCTACCATTCTATTGCCTTTGTAAACTTAGTCACTATAAACCAAGTTTGAAATGATAAAAACTTTTTCTTTCAAAATCTTTTTTCTCTTTCAAAAACAGAAAACGTTTTCGAAATACCCCTAAGGAATCTGCACACTCCCTCCTTACACTAAGACTTTTACATCCGAAAGACCGGCTACTAGATTTGTTCTCTTCTGTTTGCGAAATTTTTACATTTTCTTTGAGGCTTTTTTGTGTAGAGTCCAAATCTAATTTTTGTTTTTTCATTTGAATTTTGCAGGATCAAGATCTGACTCACGTCAACATTGCGCCAGGCGCAATTTAAGAAAATTCTTTTCGACTTGAGTTATGGATTAGGGCTTTCTTGGACTTTATTTGGGTTATGTTTTAATTGGGCTTTGGGTTATTTTTAAATCAAAAGAGGCCGAATTATAAACCCTATTATGTTTTTAATTTGTTTTTAAACATAAAACAAAAAGGCCCTAAGTTTTTCAGTCCCCTCATTTACGTTTTCCACCCCATCTCCCTCACTTGTTTTCAAAACTTTTCTCAAGAAATCTTTAAGAATCCCAAGTTTTTCTCACCCGCCTCTCTTTTTCGGCACACTTAGGGTTGTTTGAGGGGTTTTCTTTGTTGATCGTGAAGCAAGCTCAAGAACCATAGAAGGTTCTTCCTCCTCCAAGCCATGCGACAAAGGGAAAGGGAAGAAGAAGGTGTTGTTGCCCCCACCAACTAAATCGGGTATGATTCCTCTTGAACCTCCTAGGATTTCTCATGAAAAGCTAGTTTTTGATCCTAGGGAACAAAGAAGAAAATATGAGGAAGCGTTAAAATAAACCCTAGAAGAAATCTATCCATAGGCGGTGCAAATTCTGAAAGAATCAATATAGAACCACATAATGCTAGGGTTAACAAAGAAGTTCATTGTGAGAAGAATTTAGGGGGAATTATTATGGTGTATCTTCGAAAAAATCAAACCTTGGAAGAAAAGGGTGCTATTTTAGATGAGAAAATTGCTCAACTTCATGAAAGAGCGTAGATGATCAATAAAAATAAAGAAATTAGGGATAACGAGAATGAGAGAGTTTGGGCTAAAATTCAAGAACTAAACATAAAATGGCAAGAATTCATGGAAAACTCAAAGAAAGTGAGTGAGGAGATTTAGCTTGAGTTAAATAGTATGAGTATACGTTGTAGGTTGAATTTTTCTCAAGATAACCCCGTTTCCAAACCATTATAGTTGTCTATCCCTCCCCCTCTTTCCACTACTGTTGCTATGCATGTTGAAGGTCAAGAACAGGTTAGTGGAGACTCAGAACACGACACGGAGCCTTTAGAGCATTCATATTCGGCCACGGTCAAAATCCACTATCAAATTGCACCTGGCGCAATTTTGGAGGACACTCTACCGGCCATTCTACAAGGTATTTTGTCTCCATCTTTTCCAGATCTCATCTTGACTAACAATCCCCTAGTTTTTTATGATTTAGAATAGGAAAGGACAACGTCAAAAATTGCCGAAATTTTGGTGGCGTTGAATGAGGCGACAGTAGAGAATCCATTGGAGGATGATGGAAACAGTGGGGTAGCTAAAGAAAGATTAAAGGTTGAGGAAGAAAATGAAGATCTTGGAGAATTACTCCAAGAAGTGCATGGAGATGAGTTTGAGGACGAAGAAGACAATGACGATATCTCTCAATATGAAGTGAGAGTACGAATTCCGTTGCATGAATCGCAGCAGGATGATGAGGAGCTCCTTGCATAAGAGCAAGAAGGAACATCCGGTCCTCTGGATGTCCTTAATGAGGCCACGGAAGAATCCTCTTCATCTTCTTCTTCAAAAGGTAAGTCCCCTTCTTTATCTAGTTTGAATGTTTCTGACCCCAACTTTGTTGCTACTGTAGAGACCTCAGAGGAAGAGCTGTGCTTGACTCAAGTGGTAAAGAAAGCACAAAAGATGAAAAAGTTGGCAAGCGCCTAGCGCAATTTCCAGGCCAAGGAGTCGAGCTGCTGTAGCACGTTTGGCTGCCCAAAAAAGGGTCAAAGTTGGTCCATCTAAAAAAGCCAAGAGGGTTAGGGTGCAAAGAGGGGCAGAAGAGCCACTTGAGGAGCACGATTCTACCGAACAAACACCATCAAGAGTCAAATGGGTGAGATTGGAAGTGAAGATGCCCGACTTTACAGCATGTGATATCCTAGTTGAGAGGGGTTTTGATGAAGAACAAGAGCTCGTCCCGAAAAATGTTAAGAGAAGGTTTTTAGAGAATGGTTGGGAGATGTTGTTTGCCCTAACTACGCATGTATCCTAGGCCTTTGTGAAGGAATTTTATGTTGCTATCAACCCGAACCGAGGAAATGTATTGAGAGTACGGGGTAAAGTGGTAAAATTCTCGCCTTCCATTATTAACACTCACTATGGTCTGTTGGATATCTTTAATGTAGTAGGTAATGAAATTTTGATCCATCCTTCGGACGAGCAAGTGGATGAGGCACGTAGGCTTATTTGTAGACCACACAGGACATGGACCGTTTCAACAACGGGGAAGATTTCCTTAAAGCCCCTTGACATCAATGAACAAGCAACAGTTTGGTTATATGTGGTGAAAAACCGATTGATCCCAACTTCTCACGATTCCTCCATTAAGCGCAACAAGGCAATGATGGTGTACATCCTAATGAAGGGAATTGAGTTCAATTTTGGGGAACTCATAAGAAACGAGATACGGAGTTGCTCGGAGAAAATTGTAGGTCCCCTTGTTTTTCCTGGACTAATAACTGAGTTATGTTTGCAGGCGGGAGTAGAGGCCGATGATACGAATGTAGTGAGGCCGATGATGCGAAAGTAGTGAGGCCTAAGAAGCCAGTCACATCCCTAAGAAGAGTTCGAGGATATTCGCTAGTTCGAGAGGGAGATNAGGAGAGTGCGGGGATATTCGCTTGTTCGAGAGGAAGATTCTCCCATTACCGTCGCGAATCCCGAGACCCAAGGAGTGGTAACTAGGGAGCAATATAACGAGCTTAGGCACAAGTACGAGCTTCTTTTGGCTACTCAACATGCCATATGTGAGTTCCTCAAGAAGATATATGGTGATGAAGCACCTTCTTTTCCCAATGAGCTTGCGGCCGACTTACCATCTTCTTCCTGTCTTCCAACCGATTCCACCGACGATGAGTCTTCAGATGATGATTAGGGGAGTATCTCTCTCTCTTGATTTTGATACTATATATGTTGATCTTGATCTTGTACATTAGGTTAGTTTGTTTAGGTTGTTCCTTGATTTTGTATGTTATGTTGTTTAGTTTAGGTTTTTTAGTTTGCATGTTAGATTGTGTAGGTTGTTTTTGTTCTTATAGTTTGCATGATAGGTTGTTTAGCTTAGTTGTTGGGATGTTGTGCTGTTAGGAATGTTTATAAAGTGTGTTTTTGCAAATGTTTAAAGTTCAAACTTGCATGCTTTCTTGTTCTAGCTACTAGCTTGTCCTTAGCTTCTTCAACGAATCTTTTCTAAAATCTCAACATGTTCATCTTTTTAATCAAATGCTTTCCTTTTTTCTTTGTATTTGTATCATGTCGATGAGGATTATTAAGGGCATGAATACGTTAGCTTTCCTAGTTTTATGATCAAGCCATAAGTCATTTTTTCCACCTTTTTTTTTTGGTTATAAAACTATGTTATGCTTCTTTTTATTTTGAAACCTCAACTTTTTCATTGTTTTGGAAGTCCTTGTCATTTTTGTGCCAAAATTTTGCATCTCTCAAAATTTCTTTCCCCAATGAGGACACTGTTTCCCTTAAGTTTGGGGGGATAGTGTGTCTTTTGTTTTAAGAAAGAAAATGCTTTTTACATTTCAAAAAAGAGTTAGAAAGAAAATGCAAGCAATAAAAAGAGTCATATGCAAGAATTTTTTTTTTTTCAAAAGAAAGAGTATGAAAAAGAGTAAAAAAGAAGAAAAAAAACAAGTAAAAAAAGAGTCTTGAGAGAACATAAGAGTGGGGTAAAAAAAGTGAGAAAAGGCGAGTGGTAAAAAAAACACGAGTGGCAAGAAAACACATTTACTTTTTCGCGAGTCCCGACTATAGATATTCATTTTCTTTAAATGAGTGACATTAGCATCTTGGAGGGTAGTAGCCTACATATTAAGGTGACTTCGTGAAAACCATTGTCGACGTCATTTTTGTTGGGTATTTTGTCCTAAAACTCGTAGTTTTGTAAACAGTGAACATTAATGTGAGGTTATTCAGACAAGTGTTGTTAAATGAAAGTGAATTTTTATTAATAACTCTAAATCCAATAAACTACGAACCCTTGGCTATTATAATGAGTACTTGGACTTTATGTGGATACACGAACTAGATCAAGTTCAAATAAATAGCCTGCTTTATGATTTTTACAAATGTTGTAAGGTGTTATAAACGAAGTGATCCTAATTCGTTCATCTAGAAACATGTGAGCGGGGGTGTTCTACACAATGAGATTGTGTAAAACTGACCCTGAAATAATCTATGTTATGTATTAACACCGTTTACGGATAACACTGATTAATTTCGTTTATCAATGACCTAGATAACTTGATCCAAATCCTGAGCCGTCTATGAACTCCTATTTATTCAGGATTCTCCCTTGATCTGCATAGGTGAAAATAAGCTCATCACCGCTGCTTAATATGCCTCCCATTTCAGGGATAAGACTGAATAGATAGTTGGGGAAATAGAATTAGCAAGACGGAATTCACTCCTACCTGATTTAGGTATAGTAGAGAGGTTGTTCTCTGAAGGGCTGATCCCGGGTCTTGAACAAAGGGCCCCATCCTCTCATTAGCCCAAGAGGAATTCGATTTAGTGATTTGTTCATAAATCAATTGTTCATTAGAGGGATAGTGGTACTTAAGGAGAAAAGATGTAACTCAGGGGTAAAACGTTTTTTTTTTACCTAGCTGAGATTACGAATGACCTGTGAATGATAAACTTACCGATGACGGTTATATCGAATGGACACAAATATATCTATAGTGAGGGGAGTGCATCTACAGGCTATAGTGGACAGTCCTGTTAGTTAACGAATGTTTGATTGACTAAGTTAAAGAATTTGACTGGTTAGTCTCGAATCGTTGGAGCCCATGATCTGTAGGTCCATCGGGTCCCCATGCTAGCTCATAAAGGATAAAATTGATGAACTAGGTGAAGCAAGAATTTGAAGTATTCAAATTCGATTTTTTAGGGAATATTGTGTTTTATATGGGATATAATATATAATTTAATAATTAATTGAGAATTAATTATATTGAAGAGTATAACTTATTTAAATTAGTTTTAAATAAGTTTAAAGCATAAAAAAGAGTTATTAATATGAGATATTAATTTGACTTAGTTTTTATTTGAATAGAAAATTGATATTTCAATTTTTGTTTTTATAAAAAATTAGTTTTATAAAAGTTTTATTTAAAAAATCAAGTTAGTGGAAAAATCCAACTTCAAAGTTGGATTTTTCCACTAACTAGTGGTTTTTGAAATGTTTCTTCAAGGCAATGACACCTATTTTTTTACATACTAGTAAGGTTTGAAGTGAAAGGCATAAAGATCACTTGGAGAAGGCTAATGCTTCCTTGCATAAGTGCAGAATTTTTCCACTCAAATTTGATTGTTTTCTCCTAGCCATTAGTGTTTTTCCTTTACTTTAACCATAATTCGATCCGACAACCGTGTTCATCAACCCGAGGATAGCACGGATTTGCCGTTGGTGGTCCCGTTGAGTTAGGAGAATAACTTATAGTGGAGGTCTTCAAAGGTATAAAGTTAATCACTTCCTCTTTACCTTTTTCATCAAATTTTCAAGCATGCTTATTTTAGTTAAATTGCTTCATTAAGTGTATTATCATCCTTAGCTTCCGCTGTGCATGTTTAAAGTTCCATCAATTTTATGCCGGGTTGCTACCTAACAAGTTTCTATGAGTGGCTGTGGTTTGAAACCAATGGTAGTGTGTGGAAAACCTTAGGAGCTAGTAGTCAGTCCATGTGTCTTTTTGGATGTAAAACTTTTTGAATCAAAATGGAAGTGTGCATATTCCTTGGTTTTGTAAAGATTTTTGTGTTTTAGAAAAGAAGAGGATTTAGAATCATTTTTATTTTCAAAACAAAGGATGGTTTATGGTTCGTTGGCTTGAAAGTAAAGTTAGGACGTTTAGCTTGTGGAGCCTTTCTTGAGATGTATATGATTCACTTACTTAGAATCTTTGGATTGTTGCTCATTCATCTTTTTAGCATTTTGATTGTTTTAGATTGGTTGTTGTTGTTTTTGCTTGAAGACAAGCAAATGGCTAAGTTTGGGACTGTGTTAAAGTTGACTTTTTACTGTAGAAACATGTGTCGGTAGGTCTGTTTGACCATATTTTTTACCCCTTTCCCATCATTACTTGCCAAAAAGGACCACATATTCTTAAAGTAGACTGTATAGAACATTTTTGCATAAAAGTTAAACTATGGTACTTTAGGAAAAATATGAGAAAAATGCAGTTATAGTTGGAAGAACATAACAATTTTCTGTTTTTGCAGAATTGTGCCTAGTGCAATTTTGGAGGTCAACATGGGCAAAACACACGTTTTGATTAATGAAGGGTAAAAGGACATTTCCCACATGTTCAAACCAGCTCTAAACCATGAGTCCAAGTCTAAGAGGGTTTGTTAGGTGAATGTCAACCCATTTCCACCTAAAATGATGGGGAGTTCAACAAACCCAAGGTGCTATATAAGAAAGCCATCCCTCCATCAGCAAATCATCCCTTCCAAGCTCGTTTTCAGTTTCATTTACATTATCTCTTCGTTGTAGAACTCGTTCTTAGTTTTAGTTTTAAGTTTTAGTAGTTATTTCCTTGTATTTTTGTACTTTATTACTTTTAATTCAAGTTCTATCATTTGTTATTCGTTTATTTTGTTATTCTTAAGTTCTTTAGCGAGTTTATTCTCCCTTCACTCTCGAGACAGAAGAGGGTTAAGCTAGAACTTATTGTACGGCTCATTTATTCATTTTAATTCAATGAAAAATACTTCCTTTATGTTTTTGTGCATTTTCTTTCCTTTAAAAATGTTCTAAATTAGTTATCAACCACTTTATGGAATCCCTTAGTCAAAATGATTTGATTTTCAACACACTCGGGATTTGCCCAGAATTGCGCCTGACACTTTTTTGGGTTGGTTTCTAAAAACTTGTATTTACGTCTTTTTTCAATTTTGCCAGTGGGAACTTGATTGATACACTAAAGCCCAACCCTAAAAAGGGTGAGTTAGGTAAAATATTAGGAAACCAATATAGGATGTGACTTAGACATAAGCGCATAAAATATGGTGCTAGCTAGACATAAGCCCTCTGGCCCATAAAGCGAATGAGTTGATAAATATTTCCTAGGATTGTAATCACACATAGACATATGATTGTAGGTTACCCTAGCCTTTGTAGCAACCAAAAGCGGTAGTGCAAATGTGCTTTCCATGTTTTGCATCAAAACTAAGGTAGAAAACAAAGAGGTTGAGCTTTATTAAATTGCTAGATAGTTAAAACCCCAAACAAAAATATTTCATCACATTTTTCTTCCTAAATCACAATTGCATATTTGGACCATTTCACGGCATTACTTGATTTTGAAAAGCAACAAGTCCCTGAGAATTCGACCTTGGATTACTTCCGAGTATTACTTGTGACTGTGTGCGCTTGCATGAGTCTCTGATCTTTTTAAAGGTTGAGAAAGTCCAAACAGAAATGATCAGCTAGCTGGTAGAAATAACCCAAATGAGGCGTCAGATGGGAAACAGGGACAATAAAGAGAAAAGAAAAGGAGGAATTGCTTACATAAACCACCTTGAAGGATCCATCACGATATTCCTCCGGAATATAGAAGGGAGGAAGAACCTGTCCATGGCCGAACAGGCGACAAGCCATCTCCCGAGTAGACTCCTAGGTATCCCCCATACAGCGATGAGGATTCAGAGGAGAAGGCTCAGGAGGAAAGTCAAAACAGGTATGCGTGATGTCCTCCTCCGACAGTGGAGACGACGTGTCAGAATGAGGGTTTTCCAAGAGATTACCTTCAGGAATCGCAACCCTAACAGGAACTTCATCTGCAACCCCGTCCTCATCTTCTACCAAATTTGGCACATAACCCCAGGTAAGCACCACTCCTCGATCGTTGGCAGAAGGATCCGAAGAGACAGCATTGCTCGAACTAGGCTCTACAATCTCAGTGATCCGAAATATTGGCTCCTCTACGGGTGCCTCAGTCAAGGGGCCAGCCACTCTCGACCTCACTAGATGGCGGCGCTTGAGCGGAGGGACTATTTCCTCCTGTTGAGTTAGTATTTCTAAGGAAGGGCTCCCTCCGTTGGGTCCCTTAGCAGGAGCTGGGGAAACAGTGGTCGTTGCACTGGTCAATGCGGAGCTCCCGCTACTATTGAAACTGTTGGGACAGGCCTGGTTGATTCGGAAAAGTGGATGAACGACGAGGTCGCGCCCGAACAGGGAAGCTGATGGTAGTCTTGCCAAACTTGCACAGATGTTCAGGGATAAGGAGACAAGCGACAAACTCGAACCCTACAAAGAGAGAACAAAAGCATTCTTACCCGGCGAAGCCTCACTAAGGTTCGGATGCTCGTCCCTGCCCCTAGTCGGCCCATTGGGCTCACCAATAAGGTTATGACGCGCTACGTATGTGGCTACGAGCGTGGGGACTCTCCTGGCCCAAGGGATCGCCAGAATCTTAGCAGTATGCTCTCTGATTCGGATGAAAGGGGGAGTACCCCACTTGAAAACACTACAAAGAAGAAACTGAGACCTCAAAGTTACGAAGAGAGGGGGGAGGACGAAAAGGGAACATTGGGACACCTACCATTCTCTTAGAAGCGATTGGTCATGCGTTCAACAATCGGATCACCACCAGGCAACCACCGACCACCGACGAAGAACCAGTGGCCCTTTCAATGATTGTTTGAAGTTCGGGCGTTGTAGAGTTTCCCACGGCTATAACCCAAACTGTAGAATCCTGGGTAACCCTTGATGGACTTCATCAAGGTCAGAGTGGACAGTAGGGTTAGGGTCATCCTTTCGCCACCGCCTAGTTCTGCCTAGAGGATGGCCAACGCCATCAAGATTCCCTACACATCAGGATGGCCAACGAAAGTCGAGAAGCACTGAGCAAAAAGAAATAGTTGAAGCCTGACTCCATTCCAGAGCATCTGATAGTAAAAAAGTTACCCACCGAGGAGGGAGATCGTCGATCCTATCGTCCTCCGCTGGAAGACGCATCAAGACATAGTCGTGAACCCAGTACTCTAAATGAATTTAGGAAAGGTTCTGCTCAGTTGCTTGCAACAGAATATGGTACACAGCCAGATGATTAGACATTGGAATCGAAGAGGTAGGTGGTGACAAAAAGTGCGAATAATGCGAAGAGCGAAAAGGGTAATCAACACCCCTTTAAGCGGATTTAAAGGTCACTAAGGCGTCACTCCGAATCCTAACGGCACTGGGAATCGCGATCGCCAACTCCATCGTTTCATGCACCACACAGAGGATGAGACTGCCTGTGAAACAGCGGTGGGCACGTGTCCTCCCATAAATGCAGCAGTACACACGGACAGCAGATCGTCACGATTGCTATACTTTGTGGGCCCAACCTTCTTATTCGAAACTCCCAAAAATACGTGCCTAGACCACATGCACCCTGCCACACTTTAAAGCTTTTAGGCCCGACCCATTAGAGGCGAAGCAGCTCAGCCCCGAACGAGGGCTGACTGTTAAGGGTAAAAACCAAGCACGACGCATATCCACCTTAGAAGAGGGACAAAACCACATCTGGTTACATACCGTGCGAATTGGTAGTAGGGGATGCACATTTCCGGTACGAATGGTGTGTCTCCCAGTTGTAGGCGACAAGCCTCAAAGCCATAGGGGGTAGCGCCACCCTCCAGTTGTAAGGATCGTACACCCATGGCAATCACAGTACCACGCGGCGTGCCTCTACCACCTCCAACCGTCGTCCTTCCTGGTCGGCCACCCGAGGCTATACAAAGAAGGACCCTCACCTTCATTAAGCAAGTAAAAAACCTGTCACTCATACTTCAGTTGTCCCTTTCCTAGTTCCTACTCCGTTTACTAACTTAATAGTCGAAGTGTCTTAGGCGGGACACCGCACCGGCATCGAGTTCGTTGTTGCAGGTCTTCCTGTTCTCAGGCGAACCTACTCATCCGTAGGACACGTGGCCTCTTCCCGGAATTCACCGTCAACAAATTCTATTATTCAGGTGCATTTTCTTTCATTATCTCATCTTCTTCCTTGTTCTCCTAACCTTCTTACCATCAGCCACCAATAGTCGTCGTTGCTGTCTGTCGGAGAGTCTCTTGACACCCAACACTCATCGTTAACTTCGTCGGAGAGAGGGGGAGAGCCATCCCTCAATCCCTCATTCCAAATTTGGAATGAAGAAGAGAGTGAGAACTCCCCCCTCTCTCTGGCAACAGCTCTCTTTGGCACCCATCTGGAATGAAGAAGAGAGTGAGAACTCCCCCCTCTCTCAGGCAACAGCTCTCTTTGGCACCCATCTCCCGCCATCGCCTTCGTTGTAAATAGGGAATAGCTCTCCCTCTCTCTACCTGTTCCAATGGAATGAGGGAGAGAGGGAGAGCTCTCTCCCTCTCTCTCAAGCGATGGTGAGCTCTCTCTGGTACCTATCGCCCGCCGTTGTCTTCATCGTAAAGAGGAAAAAGCTCTCCCTCTGTCCCTTGTTCTAAATCTAGAATGAGGGAGTTTCCCTCTCTTTGGTGAAGAGGGAGGAGCTCTCAAGTGAGACTTTCCGATGAGCGACGACTAACAGCGGCAGTGATGTCAGTAGACGGCAGTGGTCGGGGTCGTTGGCAAGAAGGTGAGAAGAAAAAGGAGAAGATGGGAGAAAGAAAGAAGGGAGAAGAAAACGAAAAATGCCACCTAGAATAACATATTATGTAAAAATTAATTTTTTTCCACGTCATCTAAAAATATAAGTTAGAATAATTCAATCACCTGTTAACTTGTTATGTCATTTTTCGATTAAGTAAACTAACGGTCAATGGATGTTTAGAGACCATTTAGAACACCTTTTCAAATTTTGTGGACCAAAAATGTCTATTTTACGACTTCATGGATCAAATAGACACATATTTCAGACCTCAAGGGCCAAAAGAGGTCACTTGGAAACTTTAGGGACCAAATTAACACCTACTTCAAACCTCAAGGATTAAAAATGTATTTTTCCTTTTTTTTTTAACTACAATATGTGGGTTGTAGATTCGAACTCATGACCTCTTGACAACAGATAAATGCTTCAATACATTGAGTCATGCTGAAGTTGACATTTTTACTAAGTATTGTAATATTAGTTTTTGTTAAAAAAAATATATCATTCATTTACATTCTAACAATTGCAACAATTATTTAACTGTAAGGTTAAATTTGATGAAATTCAAAATAAATGGTAAAAGTTTTTTAAATTTGCAAAATTTAAAGGTAAAAATTGATTTCTTAAATATAGTTTTAGGGTAAGTTATAAATAATGCGTCCAACATACATGTTGGTTTTAATTCTATCAGTCAAGTTTTAAGACTCTCACTTCTACTCCAATTTTTATCTTTGTTTTGTTTCTAAAGCTTTCTTTTAGAAAGTTTGGTTAAAATATCTATTGAAAATTTAAATATTGAGAGTTAAAAATTAAACTTTTAAAATATTAGGATCAAAATTAAAATTACATATATAAGTTAGGCAATCCCCTAACTTGTGTAACTTGGTTTTGTAGAAAATTTTGCTTAATTTAAGAATAGAGGTCAAAGTTCTAATATAGTGATAAAAAGTGAGGAGAGTGTTCTACTTTAGATTGGGTTCTAGTACTACCAAATATAATTATTAAATTTTATTTAAAGGATAACCAATTCAAGATGAGAAAATAAATTAAAGGACAATCAATTCAAGATGAGAGAATCAATCAATGTAATAGACAAAATAAATCATAGGGAAAATCAATGGAAAGTTAAAAATTTTAGGACAGTTTCCATTTCGCTTTTGGTTTTTTAAAAATAGGATTGTTTGATAACCAATTCAATTTTCTATGGTTTGTTTTTCAAAAATAATATTGAAACTCTATATAAATTTCAAAAAACAAAAAGTTTACAAAAACGAGTTTCTATTTTTCAAAATCTGATTTTTTTCTTCTAATTCTCAACTTTTTTTTTCTTTCTCATATTTATCTCTAAAATATTTCTTTTTCATTCTAAAATCTTTTTCTTTCTAAATTTTTCTCTACAAAATTTATTTTTATCTCTCTAAAATTTTTATAGTTTGAATATTTAATATTATTTGTCTCTCTCTAAATTTTTCATCTCTATGTGTTTTTATTTTTTTCTTCTAACAGATTAGTTTTATTTCTGTCTCTAAAAATTGAATATTTCTCCAAACTTTTTTTTCTTTAAAATTTGGTCTTTATAACTTTCTTTTTATTCCTAATATATTTTTTCCTTTGAAATTTATATATTATTTTGTCAATTTTCTTTCATTGTAACTTTTATTTATGTCTATATTTATTTATTTTATCTATGAATTATATTTTGAATCTTGTTTTTATCTCTAAATTATTTTCCACTATAATTTTTTTCTTTTTTTCTAATTTCTTTTTTTTTTCTTTTAACATTTCCTCCTGACTTTACTTTTTTTCTTAAAATTTTTCTCCTTTTCTTTTACTAATTTTTTTCTATATCTTTTTATCTCTCTAAAATTTATCTTCCAAACATTTATTTACATCTCTCTAAACTTGTATTTTTATATCTCTATATTAGAGATGACAAAAATTTTCGCAGGGTCGTACCCCAAAAATAAGAAATGTATGTATCAAACCTATCCCCGCATACATTTTTAAATAATAATATAATATTTATTTCATTTTTTATTTTTTTTAATTTAAAAATAATTATAAAACCGGTAATTTTTCTCGAGAACATCTCCCAGACCGAAGAACAGGTGGAGACAGGAATTAAAAATTTCACAAGCACGATAATGGGGGAGAGCATCCTCACTTGTACCCACACCATTGTCATCTCTACTTCACATAGAATTTTCTCTCTCTAATATGTATTTTCAATTTTCTAATTTTTTAAAAACACAAAACAAAAAATAGTTACCAAACATGTTTTGTTTTATGTTTTTGAAAAACAAAAACAATAAATGGTTATAAAAACATATATAGTTTTTGTTTTTTAAAAACAGAAAACCAAAAACTAAAAACTAAAACAGAAAAACCAAAAATAGAAAAGAAAGGGTTATTAAATGGACCTTAAAAAATTGGTTTCATCCCAAGCTATTATAGAATTAACTAATAATTTAATCAATAATGAACAAATATTAATTCTACAGGTCAACAACTATTAACTTTAGACTAGTCTCTCTCCAGCATCCATTAATCCTATTTTTCAATGAAGAAACCTTTATTATTATTATTTAATAAAGCAAAGGCTAGTTCCAATAATATAGGAAGACTTTAACAAACAAGTATTTTAACAACCTCCCAAGAAATTCTGAATCCTCTAATCTTAAAACTCCCCTTCAATTATGACATTTTAAGTCTAAGATCAATTAACCTAATTAAAGTCATTAAATTAAAAGAACTAAAAGACTAATCATTGGGTGAAATGCAAAAAATGACCTCTCCTCTCATGAACGTCAAACGTCTTTCGATCGTATGATAACACTAGAGGGACAAATAGAATTACTTTCCAAAATAGAACTTTTTCTAAAAGTTAAACGAAACTAATTCTCTCGAAACCAATCAAATAAGCACCCTAGAATAAATTGGAGGTGTGTAACAATTTTATAAAATTTAATTAACCAACATGCAATCTAATCGACAACATCAATTAAGCAGTGAGAATTATTTAAAGAGGAGAGAGAAAGAGATGATACCAAAATTTGCTTTTTAGAGTGGTTGGAAAATTCCTATTCCACCTCTCAAGACTCTTGATTGAGTATGCTGCACTAGGTCTGTGAACCAAATTGATTGACCACTATTCTTGTAGACTCAAGAGTAAATTCTATGTTAGAACCGAACCGACGTTGGTCAGTCGGTTTAGAACGATATTTAGTCAGAAGTTGGTTTTGGGCATTGAGAAACTGCCTTACAGTCGGTTGGTGTAGCTGAGAATGACGTTCTAATTCTTCAGAAGAATTTAAAAAGAAAATGCTTTTATCTTTGGTCTTGAGAAAAACCAGTGGCACCACTAGTATATGTAGGTGATTTTTCTCAAAACCACTAATTTTTCTCAAAGTTAGTACATTAAATTTTCTTAAAAAAAGCTTTGCTGTATTCTTCTCAATCTCATTCTCTCTTCTCTCTCTTTATATTACTTTCAAACAACTTATGCCTTTCACCTTTCTCTCTTGTTCGTCCACCTCAAGGCTCGACCACATCTTTTTCCCTATCAAAGCTTTGAAAACAGACTATCTGTGACTGTCCAAAACCAAATGGTCGGTTTTCGATAACGGTTTGCACCCAAAACCGATACCGACCAACTGAGGTTCTCCCCTAATCCAACTTATACATAACATTTTTACTGGTTCAGGATCAAATCAATACAAATCTTTTTCCTGACTCATGATTAAACCAATCACTGAATCCAAATGTGCTCCCACACTTTAATGCAAAATCCCGATAAAAAGGTAAGAAAATATTGCCACAAAGATACAACTTATCACACAAAAAAAGATAGATATACAAATTTTTGTAGTCTAAAAAAGTAACCTAATCTCAAAATAGATCAGCATGAAGCTTAAATGAGGATCAACAATAGAGGCACTCGGAGGAAACCTTTCAGCAAATGGACTTCTAATTTTAGGCGAGGAGAGGTTGCAAAAAAATTAAAAGGAAATTGGGTTAAAATAGAGTTGGAAATCAGGTTTAATTTGGGTCACTAAATCCAAGTAAAATTGATGAATTGGTGGAAATTAAATGGGAAAATAAAGAAAGAAAACTGCTAAAAAAAGGAGGAAAAAAATCTGATGTAACCGAGAAAAAAATCAATCGCAGGATTATAGAAAGGCGAAAACTCGCGCAAAAAGGATGATCATGCCGGGCAAAAAGACACGACATTATTTTAAAAACCTGTTATTTTTTCCTTTTTCCGATTCTTGGGGGGCCACATGTCACTTTATTATTGGTCCAAGCTACTGTATCAACTAATAGGTGTACAACCACGCCAATATTGCATCAGCATTACCACTAAAAATAGTAATCAAGCAATTATAATGGTAAAAAGAATATTAAAGATGATAATCACAGCATGTTAGAATTGTATGAGAAATTAGATGAAAAGAGTTTTGTTGTGCGTAGAAGAACCAC
This sequence comes from Momordica charantia, assembly GCF_001995035.1. The sequence continues at coordinate 102,016 of NW_019104742.1, forward strand.
GTTCTTGAAAGTAATTTCGGCACGACCACCGTGTTAAATCGTATGTATGCTGGTTGCTCCCCAAGGTTAACACAACAACCAACTCAGACGTACACTCGTCAAAGTGGATTGAAATAAACAAACTAGCTCAAAATCTTTGTAAAGAACAGAGAGAAAAAAACATTAGAAAAGTTGTGGAAATCATCTTTTGTAATTCTCTCTTTCCTTCTAAATCAGAAAATCCATATATATAGGTAAGAAGCAAACTGTTATAAATCAAACGTAATAGACTCAATTAATTATCGTTATAACTGTTATAAATTAATTTCATGAAAATCAAATGTTTAATTATTAAAATAACGACTATTAAAACACAATAAGCGTAGCGTTAAAAAAACAATTTGCTTTGTAAAACATAATTTTCCTTAGTCATTCCCAATAATACCCCACGAATGACAATAGGTAAAAATAAAAATAAAAAATTTTGCGCAAAGAAATAAAAATAAACAGAAGAATTAATATATTTCGATTTGAATTAATGAATAGTGAAGTGAGGTAACAATCTAAGTAATAAAAATGAGTTACACTTGAACTTTCAACAATTATGATTGAGACCCCCGCAACACATTTAAGCTTTTTTGTTTTTCTATTCCTTGATACAAACCAAGTGTTATTAATGACATGCACATAAAAGCTGGGGTCATCGTGAAAACTCTAGAAAGAGATCTTTTAACTATTTTATAGAAAGCGGCCCCCACCTTCACAATGAAAACATTGCACATTATCCATCAAGTCCATATAGACCACTCACACAGTCCAAGTTAGATATCTCCACATTTCAACAACTGGTTCACAACTCAATTTCTCAATCGTATATGTCTTCTCTTGCCCTGTACACACATTTTTGGCAATCTCTATGGCAACTTGTGAATCACAATACAGAGATATTAGTATAGATTCCCCCTATAATTATAAAATATTCAATGAAATAAAAAATTATTCATACACTTATACACACAAGTATGGTAGAATAATTTCTACGGCAGTTTTATGATTTCTATGAAATATAGTTTCTTCACCTCAAAGAAATACATATTCGTTAGTGGAAATCTTATCATTATCTATAACACTGTTTGCATCACAATCACTTTCTAATATATAATGAAACTTGTTAAAAGTGCAAACAGTAATCTAAACGATGAAAAACAATCCAATGGTCTTTACCAAGATATAGAGAGTATAATTACTCAATCTACTTGCAGCATATGCAGTATCAAGTCTAATACAATCCATCAGAGACATAACACTGCTATAATTTTTGTATATTTAGATTGAGATACACTATTACCCTTATTCTCTTAAGGCTCATGCTAGCATCACAAGATGTTCTTACAGTAAATCATCGAAACAATCAAACTTATTTAGCATCTTCTCAATATAAACATAGGAATGACTCATTATCATGTATACTAATTATCTTAACATCAAGTATTACATAAACCCCTCCTAAACCTTTCATTTCAAATTGTGAAGATAAAGACATATTTGTTTGATTGTGTGAAAACAAAGATGCATGTCATCAACATATAAGCATGTAATCACACAATCAGACCCAAACAACTTTGAGTAGACATACTAAAATACTTTTAAGATCTTGTTTAACTCAATATAAAGAATTTTAAAGTTACATACCTTGTTCTCTTTACCAGTACCCACAAGACTTCTAGGTGAGAATTTTAAAGTTACATACTTTGTTCTCTTTACCAGTAACTACAAGACTTTTAGATGGTGATAAAAATCTCTTCTAAATCACCCTTAAGAAACGCTATTTTTTACATCAAATTTATGTATAAACAAGCCACAAATAGCTGAAAGCATGATCAAAGATCTAATAGTAAGTATTTTAGTTATAGGAGAATACATATATATTAGTATCATATTTTGTGGATATCCCACAACTTCTATGAATTTTTATTGAACCAACTGGTATAATTCTTTAAAAATTGATTTACATCTAATAGGATCATTTCCTTTAAGTAAGTCTTTCAAGTCTCACTTGATTTATAAGATACATCCAAACTTATTGGACATCTATCTTATTTGAGTTTTCAACCAAGAAGTCGCATGATCATAATGATCATAATGATCATAATGATCATAACATCTCAAATTATGTATTCTACTTATAATTAAATTAATTTCACATCATCATGCAAATAAACTTCATTAGGAAGAAATATTTTACACACTTTGCTAAATAATTTAGATAACAATATCACATCGTTAAATAACACCAGATACACATGAGTAATTAGTCAATCGTATAAGTTAGTGATTTCCACCTTTAATAACTTCTAAATGAAATAAATTTAGCCACCATTATGCACTATGTAATGGTATCATTTACTCCTTTCTAATATACATGCATACTCATAATAAAATATTTATAACTAAATAATTTCATATCTTCAATATGACTATATATTTAACTATAGACAAGACCTTAAATCACCAATAGGAGGATCTTAATCCACCATCAATTGAGATGAACATCACATTACTTGAGATTTTCACTTTTCTATTTCCAACAGAGTAAGGAAATTAAAGGCCAAGCAAAATTAATATATAAAAAAAATAATAGTAATTTTCAATCTAATCAAAATTCAATCTCAATAACCACACGAAATTAATATATGTTTAATTAAATTGAGATACTGTTTATAATTTTAAATTGTATCTAAAAATACCTTTTGTAATTATTTCAATTATTATAAATAATTACAAGTTGTAAAATAAGATAATAGAGAAATAGCTCGCTTTAGTGCATGCGTAAAATACATATATACAATAGGTATCAATAAATTTCATGGTCAATGTATAACAATAATTTTAACGTTAAAATCTTGTAACGTAATTAAAAGATCTAAAAATTTACGCTCGTAATATAGGAAAAATCAACCTACATAAAATTTAACTATGTAGTATGAAGAATAGCAATGCAAATATTTTCAACTTAAATTTGACACAATCAATCAACACATTTATGTCAAATCAAATATTCACGAGAATTATAATATTTCAAAATCTCGTATAATAGATAATACGAATTTTACCTATTTAACTTCTCTATACTCCTTTCTCCATCTTTCAAATTGCTTCCAATAGCCTCCCCACAATAGTGGTTTTTGCCAAACATGTCCAACCAGTCGAGAATTCTATAACATAGATAGAGAGATTATAAATTTAAAAGAAAGTAGCTATCACATAATTATCATACAAAACAAAAATAACAAAAATGTTTTATATTTATATTAAGAAACATGGGCCTATGGGCTTCTAGTTTAAATAAGACAAAAAGAGGGCTTCTTTCTCTTTTGAATAAGAGAAAAGAAAAACTCATCTTTTTCCTCAATTTCTCCTTCTCCCTCTCAATTTCGTGCAGACCCCCTTTTTTTTTTCCTCTCCTTTTTCTCTCCTTCTTTTCTTCTCCAATATTAGTCGCAAACAGTAGACCACCACGAAAAGCAGGGCATCTGCCAATCCTTCTCTCGTAAAGATGTAGTACAAATTGTTAACCACAAGTGTAAGCGTCAAGTTTTAATAAAGTGTTAAGTCTCGATATCGTTCTTAGGATTGAGTTTCTAGATCACTCAATTACCACAAATACTTTTCCCAATTTTATTTAGAAACTCAAATTGAACGTTGGAATATGATTAAAGCAATAATATGAACTATGAAAGGATGTAAAATTAATGGGAAGAACGATCTTAGGGAATTGATTTCACCTATTTCACCTATGAACCAATTACTTAATTACCCAAGATTAAACGAATTATTAATTCTATAGGCCAAGAACACTCAAATTTCAACTGCCTCTCCCGAGCACAAGTTAATTCTCCTTACCAATTAAGAAGCCAATATCAATATCTAGTTTGTATAACAAGTAAAGGATTTATTGAATATGTCTTTTAACGACCTCCCTAAAGGATTTATAAATCTCCCGATCTTAATTAAAATCCCTCTAGTTATGCATCTTAATTCCAACTCTAAACCACCTCTCCCAAGCGTAAGATTTCAGGTCTAAGATCAATCAATCTGTGGCAAATAGAGTAAAGGCATTAAGCATAGGATAACATAAATAAAATATTCATAAACATTCAGTCAAGAGAACAAAATAATCAATCCATAAAGTTTAATGGCTACATCAATTCCTAAGACAAGATGGTTAATTATTCATTTTCAATGTAAAACAATAAATTCCCAATGAGAGTTCCATAACAAAACTATAAAAATCAAGGGAAAGGACAAGAAACTATATTCGGCATGTCAATCATCCATCCCTGAAGCGACCTCCACGGTCTAGCCTTAAAAATCTCTTTTTCGAGCTCTCCAATGGTCTCATTGCCCTCCAAATTGTAAAAAAAGGTAAACTGCCAAAAAACCTCTCTCAAGTTCCCCCATCTCGGCGGCAGCAAAACCTTATTTTTATAAAAATCTATCGTGGCAATGTCATGGCATTATACACAAGGCCATGGTGCTACACTATTTAAAAAAACGTAAAATTAAAACTTCGGAGTGCCACGGTACTATGGGATAACACACGGCGTATCTTGTCGGGTTTTTGGGCTTGATTAGGTGTTGTAATGTCTTCTATTCGCTTGGGCTATGATTTTCCTCTCAATATGATCAATCTATGTCTCGTTCCCTCTCAATTTGATCAATTTATGTCTCGTTTCCTCTCAATTTGATCAATTTATGTCTCGTTTTCTCTCAATAATTAATTCCTGCAAAATATATCTTATATCTTATATGTGTAAATAATATCATAAAGAAATGAAAACTAACAATTAATTCCAATATAAGTCTAATGAATTGTATCTCACAAAATGCGCTATCAAATATCCCCAAACTTAGTTTTTTGCTTGTCCTCAAGCAAACGTACGACTTTATATCAAATGTTATCATGCATAATACTGAAAAGTTAAATATGGTTTTAGATCTCATCTTATCAAATTCTTCTCCTCCTAAATCATGCTTATCCTCGGATATATCGTAACTCAGCATACTGATTCTTGTTTCTAATCTCCTTTCATCTTTCTCAATAACCAATAATACAAGTAAAGTCAATCACACATCTATGATATGTATCAAAATGACAATCAAGAGAATAAGCAATGATTTATAATTTATCGAAACTGAAGCATCTCATCAACTCATTGAAATCGAATGCAAAAGACTTGACACCCTCACGGAGTTTCACTCAAATCACTCAAAGTGTTTTTAAGGGTGTTTCTAACTCTCAAAATTAAAACAAAACATGTTATTACCATAGGCTTGCAATTGAATAAAATCTCCTCACTTAAAGATAAATTGAATGCAAAAATCAAAAGGACTTTAACAATGGTTGTAATGAGGCTTAGGTAAAGGTGAGATGGCAAGAAATTTTAGAGGTTCAAAATCAAGACAATAAAGATGTTACGTTGCATGATAATGATATAACACAGTGAACACAATGTACTACTATTTGCTTGAATTATCAGCCATCTTCTTCTTGTACTAATGATCTCAGAGAAGTAGCGTCAATTAATTGCTTCTTGGAAAGTATTTATCCAAATATCTTCTCTTTATTATTGAATGAAGTGTTTCTTTTCCTTATGCAACACCACCTTTCTTCTTTTTTTTTCATAATTTTTTTCAGTAGTATACAACTTGCAAAATAACTTGAAAGAAAAACTGTGATATCATGCAACGTTATCACCTTTGTCTTGACGATGGTAGATATATTGAGGATAATGAATGAGAAAACCTTAGGTTTAAATGTGGCGTGTAAAACATGAAAAAATGAGAAATTAAGCTCAAAGGTGGCTTTCTATAGGAAAATGTCAATAAGGTGGGCTTTTTATAAGTCTAAGAAATTTGATTTAGCCTAAATTGTCCTTGTCATATTAAAGCATCAACTCAACCAAGCGGTTACAAAATGCATTCACAGGAAAGTCCTAGAATAGTCATGCTAGATTCGATCACACACAATAATGAAAATAAATTGAGCAAAATATAAAGGGTTGCTCATGGGTTCAAAAAGCTCACTTTGGTGTGTAAATTGCATCAAGTCAAGTGCATTTTTCAATCAAGAAATCAATGGGATACCATCATGTAGTTTTTAAAGAAAATCAATCATGCTTATCTCTTTCATGCATAAGAAATTAAACTAAAGATACATTCATAACTTACAAAGTATTCAAGGGTAACAATCAACATTCAAGGTTTCAAAAGGAAAAATCAGCACGTATGAATTATGATGCATACTGAGTCTAAAGCATGAAAAAGATGACAAAAATCTTCACCCCTAAACTTAACGATTACATTGAAATGCAGAAATAACACAACACACATGCATCACAACATCCATTAATATAATTGATAACACTTAATCAAGTCAAAATATAACCAATCCCTCAAGCTTAAAAATTACATTGTCCTCAGTGTAATACAAATATATGTATGAAGCTAACGATGGGGACAAAGAAAATGAAAAAGGCAAGAACAATACTATCGTGAGTTTAATATCAATATTGCATAGTGCCAAGACATCTAAACACACCGCTAAAATCTACATTAAACCTACATAAACACAAAATGTAATGATTAAAAAAAATTTAAAGAAAAAAAAACTAAAAAAAACCTTTGGATGCGTTCTGAAAAGCGCTTTATTTAATGTTTGTAGTTAGACGTGACTTTCTTTTATTTGTTTCTCTTAAGGTGTATAAAACTCCTCAATTTTCTTTGGTTCTTTCTTTCTTTATTCAATATATCTTACTAGTTCTAGTAGGTTCATTTGCTTTTCATGGGCACCTGAAAGAGAAAAAACTGTATAATGTAAATTAGGAAAATTTAAAGAAAGAAAAGATGATAATTAAGAAAAGTTTCACAAGGTAAAATAGGATTAGGCTTTTTAGTCTAACCCTTTATCACTTTAACTTCCTCCTCCACATTAGGCTCATTTTCTTTCTTTATCTCACAAAACTGTACGTGATGGTGTTGCTTAAAGTTCTCAAACTCAGCCCCAGTGTCAATACAAATAGCTTCACATATTTATGCTTGATCAAAATTCTTCAACTAATCCCATTATCAATTCATATAGGTTTACAAGTTTCTACCTCGGTGGTATGGAAAAAATTTTGCCCATGAAGGGCTTTAATTGAATCAACTATCTTGCTAAGTTGTATTTACATACGCTCTATAACAGCTTCGTCTTCTTCAATTGTGGCCTCTATCCTATTCATCATTTTCAATTCTTCTGCACAAAGATTTTTAATTATACATTTCAAAGTATATTATCGTAATAGATTTTCAAGGGACGAATTTTCCTCAACCTGGTTGGTATAATTTTTGTTCCAAGTGCCTTCATTGTCATCATACAAATAATTTTCATTTCTCATATATTTAGAATGATAATAATTAGGCACTTGACTTTCCTGAAAGCACCCATAATTGACATAAGAATTCTTACGGTCATAAGAGAGGTAAATTAAAGAATAAGAATTAAATGATTGTGGTTGCCCATGGGTGGTCGAATTCTAATAAGGCCAGTCGTTATTATAAAAATACATGATTTATTAAAGCATTCACATAAAGTCATACACCATTCAACCAAACAACCACGAAAACAATACACAAAAACAAAAATAAATCAAGACAAATCAAGACAAGTGAAAACATAAGATAACAAAAATATATATATACAAAGGAAAAAAAACTTTAAATTAAGACCAAGAAAGTTCTCCACGATATCAAATGAAGTTAAATAATTGTCAATCCCCGGCAACAATGACAAAAACTTGTAGCATAAATTGCTAACTGCAAGTGTACAGGTCAAGTTTTAATAAAGTGGTAAGTCAATATTGATATTATCCTCGGGATTGGGTTTCTAGATCACTGAATTACCGCAAATACTTTTGCCCAATTTTATTTAGAAACTCAAATTGAATGTTGGAATATGATTAAAGCAATAACATGAACTATTAAAGGATGTAAAATTAATGGGAAGAACGATCTTAGGGAATTGATTTCACCTATTTAACCTATGAACCAATTACTTAATTACCTAAGATTGAATGAATTATTAATTCTGTAGGCTAAGAACTCTCAAATCTCAACTGCCTCTCCTGAGCACAAGCTAATTCTCTTTACCAATTAAGAAACCAATATCCCTAAAAGACTTCTAATCTCCCGATCTTAAAACCTCTTTTAGTTATGTATCCTAGTTCTAACTATAAAGCACCTCTCCCGAGCGTAAGATTTCAAGTCTAAGATCTATCAATCTGCGACCAGTAGATTAAAGGCATTAAGCACATAGTAACATAAATAAAATATTCATAAACATTCAATCAGGAGAACAAAACAATTAATCCATAAAGTTTAATGGCTGCATCAAACCCTAAAACAAGAGATTTAACTACTCATATTCAATGTAAAACAATAAAATCTCAATGAGTGTTCGATAACAAAACTAAAAAAATCAAGGGAAAGGAGAAGAAACTATGTACTACATGTCAATTGTTCGTCCCCGAAGCGAACTCCATGGTCCCGAGCCTTGGAAATCTATTTTCTAACCTCTCTAATGGTCAAATTGGCCAAGAAGGCAAACTGCCAAAAAACCTCTCTTAAACTCCCCTATCTGGGCGACTGCAAAACCCTATTTTTATAAAAATCTATTGCGACAATATCATGGCGCTATACACAAGGCCATGGTGCTACACTATTTCAAAAACGTGAAATTAAGACTTCAGAGCGCAGTGGCGCTCTGGGATAGAGCCGTGGCGTTGTCTAATCGGGTTTTGGGGCTTGATTAAGTTTTGTAATGCATTCTATTCAGTCGAACTATGATTTTTCTCTTATTTTGATCAATTTATGTTTCATTTTCTCTTGATTATTCATTTCTGCAAAGTGTATCTTATGTGCGTAAATAATGTCATAAAGAAACAAAAAGTAACAATTAATTCCAATATAGATCTAAGGAATTGTAGCTCACAAATTGCATTATCAATAGATCGAGATCTGCAACAACCTCACATGCTGGAGAAAAATTGACGACCTCGGTCCAGTGGCGGTTTTCAGATTCGATCGGTCCAATGTTGGTTTTTTACAGTAGCGACCCAGATTTGTACCACGAATAGCATCGATCATCAGCTACAAGGTGACTCACAAACACCCAATGCAAATAGATCCACCCTTATTTAGATCTACAGCGCAACCCATTCGAGTAGAAACCTGAAAACCACCAGATCCGATGTTTCCAACGATCTTTCAACACGAGCAATCGGTGACTGTAGCACTCCAGCGTTGATTTGCATTCCAACATCTTCGATCTGTACGCCAGGTCAATCTGCAGTCGTGAGTAACCTTTCTTATTCTTTCTTCATCGTTTCAATGTCTTGGCTTGTGTTTTGAGCGATTTTTGCTTTTGGACTGAACATATCTTAAGGTTTTAGGTTCGGGTTTGGGTTCGGGCGACGCCACCAAGAATAGATCACGAGCAGATTTAAATGATGGTTCAGATCTGAACGAATGGTAGCCATGAATAGATCCGAACACGAACGGTGAGACAAAGACCGACCATGATCTACACGACCACTATCAGGAACAAACAGATCTGCGAAGGTGACCCACTCGTTGCACGTGATTCCAGTAGCCCTTCGTACAACAACAAATGTTAATATTTTTTTTTCTTTTCCTCTAATTGCTCCAATTGAATTGCTTTCAAATTCTTAGAACTGTAGGAAAAATTAGATGAAAAGAGAGTTGTTGTGTCGTGGAAGAACCACTGTCTTGAAAGCAATTTTGGCACGATCACGGTGCTAAATATGTACGTCGGTTGCTTCCCAAGGATAATACTGATTACGCTTGTTTACATGCGTCAAAAGAAGGTTTTAGATGCTGTTTTTACTATGTTTTAACTTTGTTTCGGACTTTTTCTCGGTCGTTTGAGTTCCAATTCATGCAAAATTCATATATGATGGTTTGTGGTTGGCTTATATTATATTTATGACATTTTAGGACCATTTGGGAGTGGAAATTAATCAAAAGAAGCAAAAAGACGGAAAAGTACCTCAGGAGGCGCCAGGCGCCTGGGAAGCCTGCAGAAAAACAGTTTTTCTTCCAACTTTGCCCTTAATGAAACGCGTCTTCCAATGGTTTTGGTAGTTCCAACCGACGCATACGTGTAGAAGAAGTGTTCCACTATCAGTTTGAGCACGATTTGGTCAGTCAAAAGAGTTGGAAATGGGTGATTCACCATCGTTTTAGGACCTACCTAACCAATTCTGCACAGCTATAAATTCCAGTAGCT
>NW_019104742.1:118168-132670 GCF_001995035.1 Momordica charantia
GGCTTTTGAGGGTTTCGGGTGAGCAGGTGGTAGCTCTTGGTTCGCATGGCGGGCAGATCTGCGCGACAGATCTCCCTCTTGTCCTGCTCGGACCTGGTCCTCGACTATTCTTGCGTCAAGGTCTCGTTGGGTGCCATTATCAGCGTTCACACCCCTCCGTTCTGTCGTATTGGCAGAGTTTGCTAGATGCACCATCGTTGCGTATATTTTCTAGATCGAGATGACTTAGGATGTCCTTTCCCACAGACGGCGCCAAATGTTTATGCAGGAATTTGCACAACGGTTCTTCACGAATCGAGCTCGAATCCGGTCTCCGATTCCGACCTGAACACTAGAGTGGACCTGCACAAGAGGGTAAGCACTCCGACGCTCAAGTCAATATAGATCGGACTCCTTATTTAGTTCGAGGTGAGATTCGATACCTGAGCGTGAAATGAAGTCCTCTATTTATAGGTAATGGATCCGACAGTACACACGACCGGCGGTTATGTGTCTTTTTCTCATATCGGACCTGTCGAGTTCCGAGCAGGTCGGACCCTAGTCAGGTCGAACCTTGGTGCCCATGCTTAGTCTTTTATAACGGGCGAACCCGGCCACCTCGGCGGGGCCGAGGTGGACCTAAGCAATCCTTCTTATTCGGTTTCTTCAAACACTAATAAGGGTCCTCCACGTGTCTCGGGTACGTTTACTCCTAAACACGTAGTCTTAAAAAGCCAATTTGCTTTGTAAACATATTTTTTTTGTTAATCATTCCCAAAACATGTAATCACTTTATTTTTTATATCAAAAATGATAATTCAAGTCTAAGCTCCTCTCAAAATAGTTATCAAGCAATTATAATCGTAAGTTAATTTAAGCACTCAAAAAGGCCAATCAATTTAAGGGAATATAATATCAAAAAACAAAAAAGAAATAAAATCATCAAAATAAGTCAAAGCATATAATCAATACATGTAATCCCAATTTCAAATAACAATAATTCATTTCAATGAAACAATCACAATCGCTCCTATGCAACATAAAGGAAAAAAAATAATAACACCTTAAACATTCGAGTCATATAGAGATTGGGAAAACGAATAAAAACTCCCCTTAAATATATATGAGACATATAAATATCATATATAAGGGATAGAAAACATAAAATGACTTAGAACCAATAGCTTTCATTAGGAGAACAAATTAGAACATCAAACAATTTACCATCAATTTAATTTCTCATCAAGAATGAATGCTACTAATAAATAAGTCATAATTAAGAAGCAATGTCACCAATAATTTGTCCGTAATAAATACAACAATACTTCTCCTTTTACTCCCCTGAAAAAACAAGCATACTTAAAAAATAATATATTAAGAAATCTAAGGAGATTCATAATTAAAATGAAATGGTAATGTCTCGTATTTTTTGTAAGTTTTTATAGGTAGGATAATTGGTAATTTGAATACTTTTTGAATTGGCCATAAAATCTTCTATTAATTATATTAATAGTTTCTAAAATTAAATAATTATTTTAGGATATAGTTTATCAGATAATTAAAATATCTATTAAGATATTTTCTAAATCAAAAAGAAAAAAGAGATAAATATAATCTTCGAAATTTGAATCTGAATCCTGTTCAAAATTAGGCCTTCACAAATTCTACAAGCAAGGCATAAGCCAAATGTTAACTATATTCTATCATTCTCCCCGAATCTTTCTCTCCTTTTTACGGCCACTATCTTCCCTCTTATTTAATATTATTAAGATAATAGTATCAACTTCTAATTAATTTTGAATCGATATTGGGATAATTGGCTTTGCTTTGGAATGCCTTATGGCTTGATTGAAAAATTGTATGATATTTGATTTTATATTATTTGTTTGTTTAGAATGTATATGCATGAATTCTTGTATTTTTTTTATATTGCACCTTAGGTTAAAAATCATGTTTATTTGATGGGCCTCGTCCATTTGAGTATGAGCATGAATATCTTTTTACGAAAAGTTTGTGATAATTACCCTCATTTTAAAGTAGGTGTATGTAGAGCAAGACTAAAACTGAGGAGTTAGGTGGTAGGTGGGTCTCGAGCCCATAGGTTGGGTGCCAATTATTAACTATTGGGGTAAAGTCTCCCAAAAACCAACTTATGCATCGAAATGAAGTTGTTAATTTATGAAAAATTGGGTTAATAATCCACCAGTAGCAATGAGGATGTCTACTGGTTGGTCATGTATTTGCTAGCAAACATCCTCGTCACTCGCCTTAACGTTTTTGTTATTCCCTATTAAAAAAAACCAAGGGAAAAAGGATGAGTATTAAAAATACTCAGTTATAAGTAACCGAACTAGTAAGGTTAGACACGTATAAACATATACCATCAAAACATAGCATGCCAGATCTAAATCTTTATCAGGCAAATTTTTTTTCCCTTTCCTTTTTTGGCCAATGTGGACAATTAACATATCTTTTCATAAATTACCAACTCCATTTTGGCGCGTAAGCGGGTTTCTTGGAAAACTATACCCAACTGATAGTAGTTGACACTCAGTTAGCAGAGCCAAGTCGCACCTGACAAAAGCTCTATAATCTACAATGTACCATAAAAATTATTTAGTTACCAACTTCATGGTGGTCCATAGGCAGGTTTCATGCGAGACTCTTCCACAACAAATGATAGTTGACACCCAATCTGTGAAGCCAAGACCCACCTACCTCCTCAGTTTCAATCTCTGTACACCTACCTTAAAATGAGGCTAATTGCCAGAAACTTTTCATAAAAACATAGTCATAATCAATGTTCGACATATCGACGTGTCGAGCGCTTTGACATCGATATAGGGAGAAAAATCGATTTTCCCCCATGTCGTTGAGATATCGACGTGTCGACTAAAATGTCGCTTGCACCTTTTTTTTTTTCCTTCTTTGAGGCTTCCTATTTTTCTTCCACCTAACCCATGAAATAACCCAAAAAGTGAAATAAAAAACTAAAGCAGAGAAAAAACGAGACCCCTGAGAGAATCTATGGAAATAGAGAGAAAAAAACACAAACCTATGCATTTGATGGTGAAATTTGCAGCAAACTCAAGAAAAATAGGGTCTTCAAAAGGGGGAAATAGGGGAAGAAGAGAGATACGAAGAGGGAGAGATACCATCCCCATCTGAGCATATGCTTTAGGCTTCAAGAGACCGATTGTGTGGTGGAGAGGAGAGAAATTTACAAAAAAAAAAAAAAAAATCAATATTGAAAATTGGAGAGAGAGATCATAATGTTGAAGGACCGAATGACTGGACTCATATATTCAAAACGGTGGCTTTTAATTTTGACTGGATTTTAGGGTTATTTTTTGTTAAAATAATAAAAAATTGATTAAGAACAAAATATACTTATCCATAATATTTTCTCCTTCCACAGTTCTTCAGTGAAAACTAAATCAACTACAATAATACGAGAAAAACAGGGAAAGCACAAAAATGACACAAGCAAATTTATACTGGTTCATCTAACTATGAGCTACGTCTAGTCTTCTGCGACAACGAGTTCTACTATGATATTGGGATAAATAATAGACAATACAATCTCTCAAATCTAGAGGCCTCGACAAAAGCCACATAGCTTGCTTCTAGGGAGTACAACAATAGAATTCTAGGAATACAGGAATGAAAAACCTCACCAAATACCCATGAGAATAATTGTCAACAACGCACTGCAACCTCAAAATCTCGCCTCTAAATGATTGCCAAAGCAAACTGCTGCCGCCCACACTTTGATACAACAACACAAAAAATTTTCGCCACCCTCTGTTTTTGTGTTTTTAGTCTCACGGCCTCAAGTTCTTGTCGGCTAAAAACCACACAGCAAAAGCTAAAAATACAATTTTAGTACATATATAAAGTGGCAGCATTACGGCTAAATAAGGGTTGGGCTTTTATATTTACTTGGCCCAATAAGCTTCCCATTTTATTCGTTCCAATTTTTCATTGTTGAGCTCCAATCCCAACAATCTCCCACTCAGAGACAAACAACAATTCTGTCTTTTACTGAAACAACAATGTCTCTCATGACTCAGTTCTGACTGCACCAATAGCTTCCAACTGATCGACATTCTCTTGGAACCAACCAAGAGTCAACTCTCACTACACCAACAACTTCTAACTTCTTTTTGTCACCAACCAAGGTGCTATCTGTAATTGCACTGAGACTATGCCATCCAACATGATCTTGTCTCCCAAACGTTAGAGACACAGCCACGTGCTCCCACTCGAACTAAGTGGTCTCTAACGCTTTCTTCTTTACTCGTACCCAACAACTCTTGAAGAAAGATTTTCCATCTGGTGACTTGGTACTCCCACCCAAGTCCGTTGTCACTCTAGAGACACTACCATCGACCTCAGCAGCAACTGTAGTCTTTCTCAATGCACCCTTTCGCCTACGTGACTTCATCAACTCGATAATTGGCTGCGAACTGGGGCTAACGACAGTCTACTGAACACCTCATTGAGTTGTTCCCCTTTCCCTTTCCTCTACTTTTCAGTTGTTGTACTTGAACTGCTGGCAGATTCTTCTGATCTGTCCCGACTGGCAATGCTACTTGTTCTTTCAAGTCTCCCCCTAAACTATTTGCAGCCTTGTGCATAACTTGTCTATCTGATCCTTTGGCAACGCCAAACCTTAACACATACACTGAAGCTTTTCTGTGAAAAACAACCACTAGCTCGGATCCCCTCATAAGTTTCCATCTATTATCTGCAAACTCACTTCTATAGCCTTCGTCATCCAACTTCCCCACTGATATCAACTTCATCCTGAAACTGGGTACATACCTGACACCATGCAAAACTAACTCGGTCCCACTGTCTGTCCTCAGACGAACATCCCCAAGTCCTTTTATCTTGGAGAGTCTCCCATTTCTCATCCCCATCGCGCCATGATTTCCTGCAATAAAGGACGTGAACCAACTCCTGTCTGAAGATACATGCACCAAAGCTGCAGTATCCACTACCCACACTCTGATGACCTGTTTACAGGTGTTGTGTTACCTTCAATACAAGCTAACACATTCGCTGACATGTAATTTAGAGTGTCCTCATTTTCCTGATCCTCTTTAAGCTTCCTGCAGTGTTTCTTGAAGTGACATTTCTTATGGCAGTAAAAACATTCAACTTCTCCACTGGAACTCCCACTACCCCTGTTATTCCTATGTTGCTGCTTCCTGTTGTAATTCACCTTGCCCTTCCCTTTAAACTGAGCTACCAAAGTTAATTCAACCCTGTTTTCTGCCTCTGAAGTAGATGAAGACATTTTTCCTAATTTTCTTCAGGCTTTCTTAAATAAGGCGGCATGACAAATAGCTGAAAATTTCAAGCCATTGTCCCATAACAAATTGGACGTCGTGGTCTTCACTATCTCCCAACTATTAGGCAAAGAGGTCAGCAACCTCATAGCCTTTACCTCCTCGTCGATCTTGATACCCATCCCTTCTAATTAATGTGGAAATTCACCAAGGTTCCCTCCTCCATGTAGATATTAAAATAATTCGTCCATAGAAGTATTTTTATATTGGCAGAAGGTTTCTGATACCTGTCTTGCAAAGCTTACAACAATTCTTTCGTAGTCGTCTCTTTCACCATGAGACTACATACACTCATCGATAATGTCATCTGCTGGTCTCTCCCCCAAAGTCTAAGGTATCTTCTTGCACGTAAGAAGATCATTTACCTACATCTTCCAAAAGCTGAAATTCTCTCCATTCAAGTTCAGAACCCCTTCATACTAATGGTGTGCTTTATATTTGTCTCCTATGACTCTACAACCCTACAGTTATAATACCACTTGTTGGAAAATTTTACTTACCAATAATATTTTCCGCTTCAACAGTTCTTCAGTGAAAACTAAATCAACTACAATAATACGATAAAAAAGGGAAAGCAGAGAAACGACACAAGCAAATATATACTGGTTCACCCAACTATGGCCTACATCCAGTCTTCCACGACAACGAGTTCTACTATGTTATCGATATAAATAATGGACAATACAATCTCTCAAATCTAGAGGCCTCGATAAAAGCCACCTAGTTTGTAGGAACTACAATAATAGAATCCTAAGAATACAAGAATGAAAAACCTCACCAAATACCCATGAGAATGATTGCCTACAACGTACTACAACCTCAGAATCAAGCTTTTCGATGACTGCCAAAGCAAACTGTCGCGGCCCACACTTTGATGCAACAACACCAAAATTTTTTGCCACCCTCTGTTTTTTGTGTTTTTAATCTCGCGGCCTGTGGTTCTTGTCGGCTAAAAGCTATTAGCTTTATGGCTTCAATTAAACCAAATATTTTGATGATCACAAACCAAGTATAAACTAACAATTTGAATGTTTCAAAGTGTCCATAGCGTAGAGCTCGAAAAGACAAAACAAATGCTTGTCAAATCACTCAAATCGGAGTTTAAACGAAGAAGTTATTGTCAAAACAAGTTAGAAGAAAAATAATACGTGGCGGGTGACGTGGACAAAATGGACAAATCCTACATGGTGGGTGACATGGACAAGTGAACTGCTTAGAAGTTAACATGTGGCATCAAAAGGACATACTTATGCTGACATGGCGTGCAACAATCGAACAAATAAGAAGATGACATGTGGCATCAAGAGGACATACTTATGCTGACGTGGCATACAACAATCGAACAAATGAGAAGATGACATGCGGCCCTTTCAATCTCTACAAATCCATTTCCACCAATTTCTCTCAATCTCCTCAATCACTCACAATTTCAATGATTTCTCAATCTCCACCAATTTCTTTTAATCACCATAATTATGTTTTCATTTCATTTCCTTACCTCACATCTTAATCTATACCATTCATCATTTGTTGTCCTAAATCCAATGGCCAAAATTCATCATAGAAACTCTATTTAAAGCCACCAAATTCCATCATTCTATACATCAACTATCAAAGCAAAATCATTTGTTTTCAAATTCTCCTCTCAAGTTTTGCAAAATCTTCATTCTCTCATACACATAATTTGCTCATTTTTTTTGTGAGAGATTCAGTAGAGTGTGGCTTTTTAGCCATTACTTTGGTGCAAAATTTGTGTAATCCACTCTATTTTCGAACTCTTTATTTTCAAATTGGGTTTTGTATTAAGGTGTGGGTACACTTTGGGTTGTGAGAAAAATAAATTAGTAGGATCCTGAACCAGTAAAAAGGATTTTGGGTTTCTCTTTAGCCTAGGACAGAAAGAGGGTCGATCGGTTTGGTTCTCACCCATTAAGAGGGCCACTGCAGTAAAATACCCAACAAGGAGTCTTGGGGAGTGGAGTAGGAATTTACGACCCACTATAAAAATTCTCGGTGTCACCACTCTCTTCTCTTCTCTCTTTTAATTTAAGTATTTATCTACTTTGAATCTTGGTATATTGCATATAGGTTTACTTAAATATTTTGTTCAATATTTTTTCTTCTTGTTAATCTTCTTTTATTGATTGCATAATCGTTCATTACCTTTAATTTATTTTTAATTTTTAAAAAAGTGGTAAGCAACCCTATTCACCCCCCTCTAGGATTGCCATTCGATCCTACAATTCGTATCAGAGCGGGTAGCTCGTTTTTTTTATAATGTTTTCTGAAAATTCCATCTTTTTCCAAAACTATTTATTTATTTTTTTAAATCTGGAAATTTCTTTATTATTGAAGAAGAGTTTGAACAATTGAGTTTTTGAGTCGATTTTACTAGAAATTAATTTTCCTCAAAAATTGACTTTTAAAAACTATTTTTTTCTTCACTCTTGGAAATTTATTTTGTTTAGAATAAATCTTTGAAATATTTTTGAAATTTAATATCTTTGAAAGTTAATCTTTCTTGATTCTAAATTTATTTTCTTTGAAACTTTTCTTAAAACTTAATTGCTTGAGCTTATGGCAAACATTGGGGTTAATGGATTTAGTGAGGATCAATCTACCACTAGACCACCTCTTTTTGATGGAAATAATTATACTTTGTGGAAAACTAGGATGAGAATTTATTTGATTTCAATTGATTATAATTTGTGGGAAATTATTTCTAAAGGTCCCTTTATTCCTATTAAGAAAGTTGAGAATGTTGATGTAGCTAAAAATGAAAATGAGTTTAATGATGACGATAAAAGAAAAATATCGATTAATGCTAAAGCCATGAATTGTTTGTTTTGTGCTTTATGTGCTAATGAATTTAATCGAGTATCTGCATGTAACTCTGCTAAAGAAATATGGGATATGCTTGAAGTAACTCATGAAGGAACCAATCAAGTAAAAGAGTTGAAAATTAGCATGCTTGTTCATAATTATGAATTGTTTAAAATGGATGCTAATGAGTCTATTACTGAGATGTTTACTAGATTTACGAATATTGTTAATGCTTTGAAAAGTTTAGGAAAGGAGTATACCACAGCTGAAAACGTGAGGAATATTCTAAGATCTCTACCAAAAAATTGGGAACCGAAAGTGACAGCAGTTCAAGAAGCGAAGGATCTCTCAAAACTTCCATTGGAGGAGCTCATTGGATCTCTCATGATGCATGAGATAATCATGAAAGGTAATATGGAAAAGGACGTCAAAAAGAAGAAAATCTTGGCATTAAAGTCTACATCCTTCCAAAGGGCTTCTGAAAGTGAGGAAGAACTAAATGAGGAAGAACTTGCCTACTTATCTAAGAGGTTCAAGAAGCATTTAAGGAAGAGACACTTTCCAAAGAAAACCAACAGTCAAGATGCTAAAGGAGAAAAGAGCACTACAGACGTCATCATCTGCTACGAGTGCAAAAAGGCTGGACATGTAAGATCTAAATGCCCTCTACTACGTAAATCATCTTCAAAGAGAAACAAGAAGGCTATGAAAGCTACTTGGGATGAAAGTGATGAAAAAAGTGACTCTGAAAGTGGAGAGGATGTAGCTAATCTTTGTTTCATGGCGTTTGAGATGAAGATGACGACGACAAGGTATGTTTTGAAAATTCTTCTTTTGATGAGCTTATGAATGCTTACAACGAGATTAAAGAAGAATTTGAAAAATTAGGTAGTAAATATTTAGCTCTTAAAAAGAAGAATAATAAGCTAACTCATGAGAACCATGATTTATTAGCTGAGCATGATAGGATCAATAAAGAAAATGAGATGTTTAGAAAATATCTTGTTATGTCTAAGTCAAATTTGCATGCTTTGAAAGAGGAGTATAAATTATTATAAGTGAAAAATAAAGATATATCATCTACTCTTTTAAAGTTTACAAACGGTAAAAAGAACATAGACATGATGATGGGAAAACAACAAGCTATCTTTGATAAAAGTGATTTAGGCTATAAACCTCATCAAAAACAAAAGATATTTGTAAACTACTTTGTTAAAGAAACCTCAATGTCTACTACTGTTTGCAATGCATGCGGAAAACTTGGTCATAAACTTATGCTTGTAACTTGAAGAAAAATGGTGCATTAAATGAAAAGAGATGGATTCCTAAATTTTTGCTTACTAACCCTCAAGGACCCAAACAAGCTTGGGTACCTAAAGTTACATCTTGAGTATCATCTTTCTTCTAGGTATGTTTGAGATCAATAAAGAACAAGTGGTACTTGGATAGTGGATGTTCAAAGCACATGACCGGAGACCACACAAAATTCACGCACCTAGAAATGAAAGATGGAGGATACGTTACCTTTGGCGATAATAAAAGAGGTAAAATCATTGGCAAAGGTAATATAGGTAATGGTTCAAAATTTATGATTGAGAATGTGTTGCTTGTTGATGGCTTAAAGCATGATCTTTTAAGTATTAGTCAATTATGTGATCAAGGTTATAAAGTAATATTTAGTGATAAAAATTGCATAATTGAAAAATGCTTGTGATGGACAAAAGTTGTTTGTAGGAAATAGAGATAAAAATGTTTATACTATTGAATTGAATGACTGCCCAGTTGTTAATAAATTTTTGTCTGCTATGCATGATGATTCTTGGTTCTGGCATAGAAGATTAGGTCATGTTAGCATGTATCTGATTTCAAATATTTCCAAGAAATCTCTTGTTCGAGGTCTTCCAAAATTAAATTTTGAAAAAGACAAAGTTTGTGATGCATGTCAAATGGGTAAACAAACTAAGTCATCTTATAAAGCAAAGGAAATGATTTCTACTTCTAGGCCTTTGTAATTATTACATATGGATCTATTCGGACCTACTAGAGTTGCAAATCTAAGTGGAAAACATTATGCTTTTGTTATAGTTGATGATTTTTCAAGGTTTACTTGGGTTTTATTTTTATCTCATAAGGATGAGGCCAGGAAATCTTTTATTAGTTTTTCAAAGAAAATTCAAAATGAAAAAAAGGTTTTATGATTTCAAAAATTAGAAGTGATCATGGAGGAGAATTTGACAATGCAGCTTTTGAAAAATTTTGTGATGAAAATGGTTTTTCTCATGATTTTTCTTCTCGAAGAACACCACAACAAAATGGTGTTATAGAAAGGAAAAATCGCTCATTGCTAGAATTAGCTACTTCTTTGTTAAATGAGTATAATTTACCAAAATATTTTTAGGCTAAAGTTGTCAATACTACCTCTTATGTGATGAACCGTGTTTTAATAGAGCCAACTTTGAATAAAACCCATTATGAGCTTTTTAATGATAAAATTCCTAATATCAGTTATTTCAAAGTTTTTGGTTGCAAATGTTTTATTTTGAAAAATAAAGAGAAACTTGGAAAGTTTGAGTCAAAAACTGATATTGGCATATTCTTAGAATATTCAGCATGTAGGCATATAGAGTTTTTAATAAAAGAACTCTTGTAGTTGAAGAGTCAATAGATGTTGTTTTTGATGAATCTCATATTACTGCTAATCAAGTTTCAACTAGTGATGAGTTAGAAATGCCTTTTGAGAATTTGAACTTTAAAGATAATAACTCGGAAGCTGTAGTAAATAAAACTCAACAAGTGCCAGAGGAAACCCTTCTTAAGGATTGGAGTTTCTCAATTCACCATCCGAAGAAGTTAATTATAGGTGATGTATCCCAAGGGGTAAGAACTCGATCTTCTTTAAATGCATTAAATAATTTTGCTTTTGTATCTCAAATTGAACCAAAGTCTTTTAAAGAAGCTGAAAGTTATGAATTCTGGTTAATTGCTATGCAAGATGAGTAAAATCAGTTTGAAAGAAACAATGTTTGGGAATTAGTCCCATGTCCTAATGACCATCCTGTTATTGATACTAAATGGGATTTTAGAAATAAAATGGATGAGTCTGGTAATATTGTTAGAAATAAAGCTAGGCTAGTTGCATAAGGATATAGTCAAGAAGAAGGAATAGATTATGAGGAAACTTTTGCTCCTGTTGCTAGACTTGAATCAATTAGAATGTTGCTTGAATTTGCATCTCATAAGAACTTTACTTTATATCAAATGGATGTTAACAGTGCTTTCTTAAATGGATTTATAATGGAAGAAGTATATGTTGAACAACCTCCTGGTTTTGAAAGTGTTGAAAATCCAAATCATGTTTATAAATTAAAAAAAGCTCTTTATGGTCTTAAACAAGCTCCTAGAGCTTGGTATGACTGTTTGAGTAAATTTTTGCTTGAACAAGGTTTTAAAATGGGACTTATTGACAATACACTTTTTATTAAAACCAAAGAAAATGATATTTTGTTAGTGCAAATTTATGTAGATGACATTATTTTTGGTGCTACTAACAGTTCATTATGTGAAGAATTCTTTAAGTGTTTGCACAGTGAGTTTGAGATGAGCATGATGGGAGAACTCAAGTTCTTCCTTGGGCTTCAAATCAAACAACTTAAAGAGGGAATCCTCATCAATCAAGAAAAATATACAAGAGATCTACTCAAGAGGTTCAAGTTCGATAACGCCAAAATAACAAAGACTCCAATGAGCACTACTACAAAGCTTGACAAAGAAGAAAAAGGTTAAAATGTAGATATAAAAGCTTATAGAGGTATGATCGGATCCTTGCTTTACTTAACTGCAAGTAGACCGGATATTATGTTCAGTGTATGCATGTGTGCTAGATTTCAATCATGTCCTAAAGTATCACACTTTCATGCTATTAAAAGAATTTTTAAATACTTGCTTGGAACTGTTGTCTTGGGTTTATGGTATCCTAAGAATGCATCTCTTGATTTAATTGCTTATTCCAATGCTGATTTTGCTAGTAGTTTAACTGATAGGAAGAATACTAGTAGAACTTGCTAGTTTTTGGGTAGCTCTTTAGTGTCTTGGTTTAGTAAAAATCAAAATTTTGTTGCATTATCTACTACTGAGGCTTAATATATTGCTGCTGCTAGTTGTTGCTCTCAAGTTTTATGGATGAAACAAAAATTACGTGATTTTGGTTTAAATTTTGAACATGTTCAAATCTTTTGTGATAATACTAGTTCAATTAATTTAACCAAGAATCCCATTCAGCATTTTAGGACAAAATATATAGATATCCGACATCATTTTCTTAGAGAACATATGAAAAATGGAAATATTGTACTTAATTATGTTCACACAGAAAAACAAGTAGCAGATATTCTTACTAAACCATTAAATGAAGAAGCGTTTTGTTGGAATAGACTTGCACTTGGCATCATTAGTATTTAATTGTCTAAACGTATTGTTAGGGAGAAAATTTTTCTGTATGTATGATTGAGGGGGAGAATCTTTTACCATGCAATAATTATCTTATTAAGGGGGAGCTGAATTTCATGAAATTTTCTTGATAATAACAAAAGGGGGAGAATATAGCCACTTTGAGAATGTGTTTTCTTGAAGGGTTTACCATCATAAAAAAGGGAGAGATTGTTAGCTTTATGACTTCAATTAAACCAAATATTTTTTGTAACACCCCGAGTCCCTCAGGTTAGTTAGTCTCGAATCAGGAGATTTTCATTCTTTTTTTAAATTAAGCTCTAATTAAATTTATATTTATCGGGCTCTAAACTCTAATTAAATTTATATTTATCGGGCTTCGTGTGGTTGGTTTTATCTTGCGTTGGGATGGGTTTCTTGTTCTCTTGGGCTTGGTCATGTGGGCCTTTATTGGGTTGGGTTGGTTTTAACACAAAGGAGAACGAAAAAAAAATAAGAGAGAAAAACAAAATAAAACACATTAGGCTCTCATCTTCTTCTAACTTTTGCCCTAGCCACCGTCACACCCCCCCCTTGTTAAATTTCTTCTCCGGCGACCACACCTCACGGCGGCAACTGTAGCGGCGGCGTCTCCTCGAACCAGCAGCAGCGCGACCCCTCGGCGACCGTTCGCGAGCAATGGCCGGTTAGCGAGCAACGACAGCATTTTTCTTGAACTTCAGCGGCGGCGCGACCTACTCCCTGGCGGCGTTCTTTTATTTTTCCGGCATGCTGTAGCAACCCACGGCTAGCACACGTTAAGGCAGTTCGATGATTCCGATAGCCCAGAATCACGGCAATTCCTTCGTTCCAGCAACGTTTGACGCTTACCCATCGCTGTTGAAGCCCGATTTAGGCTACCCACACCTTGGCGAGCTAGATCTAGGTGATCCACACCTATACGAAGTCGATGTTGGTGGTAATGAGTCATTTGAACCTTTTTAGAATTGATTTTGAAGGCTGAATAGTGTACGTAACTTGCTGTATTTTTCTGTTTTAGTGCTTAGGTGTGAGATCGACGCAAAACTTAAGGGCGTAGTTGTGTGTAAGTAGACAAGGGGCGTGTGCGTGCGTTAATGTGTGTTAGATAATTTCTAATGTGCTGGTTTTGTGGCGTTTAATATTAATTTTGATATGCCATTGTGCTAGATAACTCTCGTTTGTGTTAATCTGTATACTTGGAGTAGTGTTGAATATTTGTCGGTGATAATGGTGTAATTTCTGCTTTGCTAAACTGCTGAGAATTGCTGTGGGGATGTTTGTTGTCTGAATATGCATGAATTGTTCGGCGTGTTTCGTGTGTTTATTATATCTAGTAATGCTTATTGAATATTAATGTTGGATATTAAGTGTTTTGGGTGAACTGTGTTGGGCTCTAATTGTTTAAAATTTGTTTGGTTGTGCTTTGTTGCGACAAAACTCATTGTGGAGCTGTTGTTAAGAAATATTATATTGTGAAAGCATGATTGGTTTATCATTTCATTATTAGAATGTTGTTTATGTTGTGGAAGCATGCTGAATTGTGTTTGCGAGCTGAAAGATGCATGGGTCATGGCTTAAGAAAGCATATAGTAAGACTCTGGTGAGAGTTGTATTCTTGGAGAAAGTGAATGGGTGAGTGTCAAGGCCTCGGGTATAAATGGTCGGGGGTTGATACGTCACTAATTGAATATCGAGGCCTCGGGTAAAAATGGTCGAGGGTCGATGGGAGGAGTCTTTTGGGAAGGAAAGCTATGGGGCCTTGGGTAAAAATGGTCAAGGGCCGATAGATGGTGAAGTCATCGGGGCCTTGGGTAAAAATGGTCGAGGGCCGATGCAGTAGTGTCGGGGCTCTGGGTAAAAATGGTCAGGGGCCGAC
>NW_019104742.1:135391-152701 GCF_001995035.1 Momordica charantia
CCGGATCTTATAGAGCGTGTCTATGTTTGATTGCATAATGTGATGAAGAGCATGACTATGAATGTTTCATGATTTTTGTTTGAGCATGATGTTTGCATGTTGTTGGTGAGGGCTACTTACGGAGTATATTTTATATACTCACCTCCCCCTTTACAATTATTGTTTCAGGCGGAGGATTCGTTGGCGACCATGGTGATGAAGCGGAGGAGACATGATGGGCGAGGACCATAGGCTGCGTGGTTACTTTTGCTTAGCTTAGGTTTAGATGGTTAAAACTTTATGGTTCGGTCAACGAACTACTTGTTCTTATTTGAATAATTGGGAGGTTTCCACTTGTTGTCTACTTTATTTCGGAATAGGTGTTTATTTTAATTTTCTTCCATTCATTGAGTTTGCCTAGTTGGAATAATGAAATTGCCTCATGGGGTTGTCCACGAATGATGTTTGATTGATATTCTATAGGATTGATTCGTTGGTAAATTGATGGGAGTTGAAGCTTTATTTTTTATAATTATTTCACAAGGAGTTGTTATCTCGTGTTTGGAGTTAAGGTTAGACAGGTGGGTAGTTAACGTGACCTAGAAGCATGTGGAACGTTCTGGGGCGTTACATTTTTAATATCACAAACAAAGTATAAACTAAAAATTTGAGTTTTTCAAAGTGTCCATAGCGTAGAGCTAGAAAAGACAAAACAAATGCCTGTCAAATCACTCAAATCGGAGTTTAAACGAAGAAGTTATGGTCAAAAGAAGTTAAAAGAAAAATAATACGTGGAGGGTGACGTAGACAAAATGGACAAATCCTACATGGTGGGTGACATGGACAAATGAACCGCTTAGAAGTTAACATGTGGCATCAAGAGGACATACTTATGCTGACATGGCATGCAACAATCGAACAAATGAGATGATTACATGTGGCATCAAGAGGACATACTTATGCTGACGTGGCATACAACAATCGAACAAATGAGAAGATGACATGTGGCCCTTTCAATCTCTACAAATCCATTTCCACCAATTTCTCTCAATCTCCTCAATCACTCACAATTTCAATGATTTCTCAATCTCCACCAATTTCTTTTAATCACCATAATTATGTTTTCATTTCATTTCCTTACCTCACATCTTAATCTATATCATTCATCATTTGTTGTCCTAAATCCAATGGCCAAAATTCATTATAGAAACTCTATTTAAAGCCACCAAATTCCATCATTCTATACACCAACTATCAAAGCAAAATCATTTGTTTTCAAATTCTCCTCTCAACTTTTGCAAAATCTTCATTCTCTCCTACACATAACTTGCTCATTTTTTTGTGAGAGATTCATTACAGTGTGGTTTTTTAGCCATTACTTTTGTGCAAAATTTGTGTAATCCACTTTGTTTTTGAACTCTTTATTTTCAAATTGGGTCTTGTATTAAGGTGTGGGTACACCTTGGGTTGTGAGAAAAGTAAATTGGTTGGATCTTGAACCGGTAAAAAAGATTTTAGGTTTGTCTTTAGCCTAGGACAAAAATAGGGTCGATCGGTTTCGTTCTCACCCGTTAAGAGGGTCACTGCAGTAAAATACCTAAGAATAAGTTTTGGGGAGTGTAGTAGGAATTTCCGAACCACTATAAAAATTCTCGGTGTCACCACTCTTTTCTCTTCTCTCTTTTAATTTAAGTATTTATCTACTCTGAATCTTGGTAGATTGCATATAGGTTTACTTAAATATTTTGTTCAATATTTTCTCTTCTTGTTAATCTTCTTTTATTGATTGCATAATTGTTCGTTACCTTGAACTTATTTTGGATTTTTAAAAAAATGGTAAGCAACCCTATTCACCCCCTTTAGTGTTGCCATTGGATCCTACAATAAGCCACATGGCAAGCTAAAAATAGAAATTTAATACATGTATAAAGTGGCAGCATTACGGCTAAATAAGGGTTTGGGCTTTTTGTTTACTTGGCCCTAGGGATGGCAAAAAAGCCCGTGGGATCCGATCCCCGCGGGTACCCGACCTGATTGGGTCGGGGAATCCTCGTTTGACCGGGGACGGGGTCAAACTGGGGATCCCAATTGGGGTCCTCGATGGGGACGGGGGAGAATTCCCCACCTCGTCCCCGTCTCGCTTGATATGTTATTACTTTTTCGATGTTTTTATATAATAATATTTATATATATTAATTTTATAAATATTTTTTGATTTTTTGTTTAAACTCTAATTAATATCCCATTTAGCAACTTTTTGTTCACTTTTTATACTAGTAATAACAAAAATTAATTAAAAATTTTGAAAATTAAAAAATATATATATATTTATAACGAGAATCCCACCCTGTCCCCGCTCCCAAAATTTCGAAGAGGGGGTGCGGGATGGGGATAGCTTCCCGACCCCGCCTCGCCCCATTGCCATTTCTACTTGGCCCAATAAGTTTCCCTTTTTATTCATTCCAATTTTTCATTGTTTGGCTCCAATCCCAACAATGTGCAACATGCAAAACATACAACAAATCGTACATATACATTCTAAACAAACAAATAATATAAAATCAAACATCATATAATTTTCGAACCTGATCATAAGGCATCTTGATAGCAAAGTCGCTTAATGATCCAAAATTGATTAGGAGTTGATATTGCAATCTTAATAATTTTAAATAAGGAGGAAGATGGTGGCTAGAGAAAAATTTGGGGAAGAATGATGGAATATGGCTTACACTTGGTTAACGGTCTTATTTATAGAAAGTTTGAAAACCTAATTTGAATAGGATTTCAAAATTCAAATTCAAATTTAAATTCAAAATTAAAAAAAGATTCTACTTATCTCTGTGGTCTCATTTTTATTTAGAAAATGTCTTAATTGATATTTTAATTAAATGGAATTCAATGAAATGAAATGGCTCAAATTGCAATAAGGTTTTATGGATAAAATGAGTAATGAGGTGTGATTTGGTTTAGGAATTATCCATAAGGAAATAAAACACAACCCCTCTACTTCCCACCTTAGCTTTGAGAGAAAAATCCACTAGTGGAAAAAAGCGTCAGTCGCTACTTGGCAATTTCTAAAAATATAAGTTCTGCAGTTTCACGAACTGCTTTTGGTTGCTGTAGAGCCTAGGGTAACCAATTATCATATTTCTATGTGTAGTTATAATCTAAAATGTAATTATCAACTCATTTGCTTTTATAGGTCAGAGGGCCTATGTCTAAGATCATGGTTTATGCTTTTATGTCTAAGTCACATCTCATATTGGTTTCCTAATATTTTACATAACCTAACCTTTTTCAATATTAGGCTTCGATACATAGATAAATTTTCTAGTGGCCAATCTAAGAAATGATTTGAAGAAAAGTTTTTAGAAACCAACCTACAAATGCACCAGGCGCAATCTGGCATTTTTCCCGACTGTTTTAAAATTAAATAATTTTTACTAAAGCATTCCACAATGAGGTTGAACAATACATTAGTGCATGATTAAAGAGGGGAAAACGCACGAAAAATTACTGAAATAGATGATGAAAAATGAATTGAACTTGAATTAAAGTAAGATGTAACAAAGGATTACTCAAGCTAGGGTTTAGAAAATACTAAACTAACAAAGGAAAAAGATTACAACGAAATTAAAGTATCACCTAAGGCTAAAATTGAAGTCAAATGAATGTAAAATGTGTGTTGAACAGTTGAGGGAGGCTATCAATCCTTTTAAAGGACTTTGAAGTTGGTTCCAACTCCCCATCAAAATAGGAGGGAAGGGTTGAGATTCTTCCAACAAAAGGACTGTGGGTAAGTTTGTTAAAACAAATCATATGTGATATGACTTCCATGCCCCTCGTATGTTTTCATTAGTAGTGCCAAAATTCACGCTGCGCATAGTTCGTGCAAGGTGGAAATCTACGAGTTTTTCAGTTTGACCATGTTTGATTCAAAACATCCCATATTGTAATTTACACAAAAATATTATCCTTCTATCCTATTTTAAGAATGTGTTAACACTTTTTTAAAATGCGAAGGAAAAAAGGGTTGTTTTCACCATCAAACATGCCCAAATAGTAATATTTATGAGTAAAAAGTCAAACTTATCACACCCCTAACTTAGCTATTTACTCGTCCTCAAGCAAAAACAACAACAATCCTCCAAACAAACATGTTAAAAAGACGAATGAACCACAATCTAAACTTTCGAACTAAATGAATCATATTTGTCTCAAAAGGGCTCCACAAGCTAGACCTCCTAATTTTAATCTCAAGCCAAAGTATCATAAACCATTCTTCGTTTTAAACATAAAAATGATTCTAAATCCTCTTTCTTTCTAAAACAAAAAACTCCTTACAAAACCAAAGAATTTGCATACTTCCATTTAATGAAAAAATTTACACCAAAAAGACACGTGGACCGACTACTGGCCCCTAAGGTTTTCAGCACCCTAACATCGGCTTCCAACCACAACAACTCATAGAAAATTTTTTAGTTAGCAACCTGGTCATGAAACGATGTCAACAATGATTTCACGAAGTCACCTTAGTATCGAGGTTACTACCCTCAAAGATGCTAACGTCATCCATTTAAAGCTTAGTGAACGTCTATATTGGAACTGGCGAAAAGTAAATGCATTTTCTTATACTCTTGTTCTTGCCACTCTTTTCTCTCTCACATTAATTTTTTTTCTTTTTCCCTGCTCTTATTTTCTCTTGAGACTTTTTGTTTTGTACTTGTGATTTTTTTTTTTGGACTCTTTTTTCATCATTTTTTTTTCTTTCACAGGACTCCTTTTTCAACAAGACTCTTTTTCGTTTTGCATCTTCTTTTGACTCTTTCTTCAAAAAGTAAAAGGGTGATCTTTCTGGAATTGAAATAACATGTTCTTTTGAAAACAAAAGACACACATTGTTCCACCCCCACCCCCAAACTTAAAGCAATTCATGGAAAAAATAAGCATGCTAGATGTTTAGAAAAGATGTCATCGAATATACATAGAACAAACTTATGACTAGAAAAAGGGGATATGCTAAGCATAAACTTAAGGCCTTTTGCACAAACAAAACAAACATTTCCACCATCTGCATCATGCCAACAAAAACTAACCTAACTAAACAAGTTCAAAAGCAAAATAAAACAACAAAAAGTAAACAAGTTTAGGATCAAGATATCAAGTGAAAGGAGGGAAATATTCCCCTAAACATCACCAGAAGAAGAATCCTCAGAAGGAGAAGCAACTGTAGTGGCGGTGGGCTGTGAGGATGAAGGCAAATCGGGTTTTAGCTCATTCGAGAGAGAAGGTGCATCATCTCCATGAAGTTTCTTGAGATATTCACATATAGCATGTTGAGTGGCGAAGAGAATGTTGTATTTCTGCACCAACTCGTCATATTACTCTCAAGTGATTACTCCTCGGGTCTCAAGAGTCGCGATAGTAGGAGAGTATTCCTCACGAACTATAGAATACCCCCATACTCGCCTCATCGATGTGGGTGGCTTCTTGAGTGTCACCACATCCTCATTATCTTCTTCCACTCCCACTTCAAACACAACTCAATTATAAGTGCAGGAAAGCAAAGAGGGCCTATCGTTTTCTCTTCACAAACCCAAATTTGGTCCCTTATAACCTGGCCGTAGTTGAACTCGATCCCCTTTGTTAGTTTAACAAACCCGAATTGTGTGAGTTAGGAATAAACCGGTTCTTAACCACACAATACCACACCGTGGCCTTTTCATTAATATTAAGAGTCTTTCCCTTGTTAATAACTGTGGGGGAAAAGCTTACCAATTTACCCCTCACTCTCACGTAGTCTCCTCGATGTGGATGTATGACGACATAGAACTCATTCACCACTATTTCTAAAACATCTGCAGGGGTGCAAAAAGAGTTTCTTATCCATGTTTCACAAGTTGGCTCTTAATAGAGTATGAGAAGGGCTTTTGTTCTTCGTCAAAACCCTTGTCAACTAAGTGCTCGCAGTCTGTAAAATCCAATGTTTTAACTTCTATTTAAACCCTCTTAGCTCTTGCTAGTTGTGGTGTGGTTACTTCGGTCTCTACTTCATCGGGCCCTACTGAGTAGTCTTCAGGCTCTCCAACTGGCCGGCCTTTTGGCTTTTTCGAATGGACCGACACTAGCTGCTTTATGGGCTACCAAACGTTTGACAACAACCCAGATTCATGGTCTCAAATTTGCGCCTGACATTTCTTGGACCGACTTTTTCACTTTTTTCCATTTTTTCATTACTTCAGCCAAGCAAACGTCCTCTTTTGAGCTTTCTACAGTAGTAAAAAAATTTGGGTCAAAAGCACTAAAACTTGAAATAGGAAGAAGACAAACTTTGAAGAGAACAAGAGACGGGCATCAAAGCATCTTTTGATGCATCTTCAGGATCAGATGCTCCTTTGACGAAGAAGGGGTGTCCTCCTCATCTTGATGTGGACGATGTACCAGGGTACACATTCGAACCTTGAATTGTGAGACATCATCATCATTCTCCTCTTCCTTGCGCTCCCCTCTATATACTTCTTGTGGCAAATCATCAAGCTTTTTATCTTTCCCAACGTAAGTTTCTCTCCCCTCAACATCCATGTTGTCACCCTCATCCCAACGCATTTTCTCCTATTCAATCATCTGCAGTCGCAAGAATTTCGACAATAACAATTTTTGTGAAATTAATTATTGTTAAAGTGTTTAAAAGTTTTATAAATTCTATAATTTTAATTGGTATCTTTTAATGCTTCAAGGTTTGAATTTTTATTTGAGGTTGCTGGTGAGAAAATTGAAACTTGTGAATTACATTTTGGATATATTTTAAAGTTATTTACTCTATTTGAATATATTGTCTTAACCCATATTATTATGATTAATTGAATTCTTGAGAAAGTTTTAAACTGTTAAAATCATGAGTTATGAAACTCCTTGAAATTTATTGATAAATGTTAGAGTATATTTGGTCTTGGGGGCAATACATCTTTAAAATGAGAATTCTTTTGTACTGATTATTGAATTGTGACTTATCGAATAATAGCAACGTCTCATGAAAGTTAAGAAGTTTTATCGTCTTAATTGTTAACTTATTACTTGTGATATTTACTCTTGATTATAACTTATTTGTTAGTGATATTATTTTCTGATAAGAGTTATTGGTTCGAAATGATTTTTATTGTTTTTATCTCTTGTATGTGATCTTAATATATGTCTCATACATTTAGAGAGAGTTGTTGTTCATGATGTCCAATCTCTACATGACTCACATGTTTAGGGGAAGCTATTATTTTCTTATTATATTGCATCTTAATGCTCTACTTTGAAAGGAAGATTATATGTTTTGATGCATTTAATATATTGATTCTATGTTTTGATGAGTTATTAAAAGTATTATATCTCTTGATCATCTTATCTTTTACTCAAAATTGATTGACTTTATCTATTGCTTGATTACTATTTTGAGGGGGAGCTTATGCTTAGAATTTACTTACTATTTTGTTACCTTTTGATTATAACAAAAGGGGGAGAATTTGCTAAGAAAATTATATAGTAAAAGTGCTTAGTATTAATAATGGATATTGATTGAAGTGTTCATTCGTGATCGAATTCTTTTGATATTATTATACTCATGCCACTTTGAGAATATTCAAATTCACTTGATAAAAAAGGGGGAGATTGTTAGCTTTACGAGCATCAACCATGCCAAATATTTTTATGATAACAAACTTTATTTACTAATGTTTTTAGTGTTTCAAATTATATATTGCATAGAGCTCGGAAAGACAAATCCAACACATTTTGAATATGTAACAACCCGTATTTTCTAATACGGTCATTCTAAAAAAATGTAGAAGCGTAAACAAATATACACTATATTAACTTAATTTGATACTATGACAAAAGATAAAGACAAATCCAACTTTGAAACAAAAGCCTACACTATAATAAAGCCAAAGAATAACTACTAGAACTAACTAAGTTCTCATAAGCTAAAAAACAATGGAAAATACTAAAGATTTCAACTCCTCATGCCAGAACGCCATTCTCAATCACCATCTGAACAGTCACTTGAATCTTCATCTGAAAACATTTAGAAAACAGAAAAATAAGTACAAAAATACTCAATAAGCAATTTCTATATCAAACATTGAAATTCATTTTGCATTTCGAAACATTTGTAACAAAAATACCAATCGATCAAAACTTTCAAAATTACTTCTAAAACATTTGGTACAACTTTCAAACTTTCGAATAAACTAAATCATTCAAACGTTCAAAACAATGTAACATCCATTCATACTTTCAAAATCAGAGTGGGACGTTGCATTATTTGGAGAGCTTACAGAACATATGTAGTTACCCATCGGTAGCACCAATCAATCAGAAGCTTCTATCAGAGTTGTCGAATTAATATCGACCAGAACAGAGTTGCCAAAATAATATCGACAAGAACAAACATAACGGTTACTTAAGTGTGAGGTCATGTGGGTGAATAACACACATATGAATCTTCGTTCCCAAGGAATGCCAAACCACAAAAGTGTCTTCCCACGAATAAGCCAGAACATAAATCCATCAATTCCAAGTTAGGCTATTACCCCCAAATAAGCAAAATGTTCCTGAAAACAAAAATATGACATATTCTAATAGCCTTATCAAATCAATCAAAATATCTTTCAAATAAGTATGCAAAACAAATACATACTTTCAATATGAAATCAGTCCAAAACATTTAAATAATTTCAAACAAACTTTATTAAATCATACAAAATATAATTTCAAATATTCAATAATAAACCGAATATCAATTTTAAACATTTAATCTAAAGAAAACTTTATCAAATCATATAAGAATACTTCAAATACTTTGCAAATAAACATAATATCAATTGCCAAATTATTTTTCGCAAATTCATAATAAAACTTCAATTTCAAATATTCATATCAAATCCAAAATAAATTTTAGTTTTGGAAGGGATATGACAAATTACTTACAACAATTTTTTTGAAGGGATATGATAAATCACTTACAAAACTTTTCAAAGAGATATGGTAAATCATTTAAAACACTTTTCAAAGGGATATGGCAAATTACTTACAACACTTTTTAAAGGATATGAAAATTCACTTACAACACTTTTTAAAGGATATGAAAATTCACTTACAACACTTTTTAAAGGATATGAAAATTCACTTACAACACTTTCGAAGGAATATGGCAAATTACTTACAACACTTTTGAAGGGACATGAAAATTCATTTACAACACTTTTCGATGGGATATGGCAAATTACTTCCTGAATATTTTGTACTCATTTTTCTATTTTCTAAATGTTGTCAGATGAAGGTTCAAGTGACTGCTCAGATAGTGATTGAGGAATAGTGTTCTGGCATGAGGAGTTGAAATCTTTAGTATTTTCCATTATTTTTTAGCTTATGAGAACTTAGTTAGTTATGGTAGTTATTCTTTGGCTTTATTATAGTGTAGGTTTTTATTTCAAGGTTGGACTTGTCCTTATATTTTATCATAGTATCAAATTAAATAAAGAAGTTTTTTCGTTAATATAGTGTATATTTGTTTACGGTTCAGCATTTTGTCAGAATGACCGTATTAGAAAATACGGGTTGTTACAGTTGGTATCAGAGATGGTTTGAGGTCCTGTAGACTCTAGGATTCTTAAGTATTGTGTTAGTGCTAAAGTTCATGCCAAGACATTAGGTTTGATAGTTTCAAAATTTTGAGTTTTGAGAGTGTTTGTTTTCTATGTGCTGGTTACTCACTATATCGTTACGATATAGCTATATTATTTTTTTTATATAGCTAAGGATTGGTTGACACATGCTTTGCAGAACAATGCCGTCACGAAGGACTAATAATCGTAGAACTACAACTGTTGAGGAACTGCAAGATAATATCCCAACTGTTCCACGAAACCCAATAACTAACAGGAATGCTCCAGCTAATGATGGAGCCAATCGTGTGGTGGAACAGCTCAGAAAGCTCCATCCACCCTCTTTTGAAGGTACAAGCACGAATCCAATTGTTGCTAAAGAGTGGATCGAGGAAATCAAGAAGGCTTTTGACTTTATGGAATGCAATGATCGTTAGAAAGTGGCTTGTGTTACATACATGTTGAAAATAGGAGCAAATAAATGGTGGAATATAGTTCGCAGGACATGGAATGTCGCTGAAAATCCTATAGGTTAGGATAGGTTCAAGGAATTTTTCTTTGAGAAGTCTTTTCCCTCGACGACTAGACAGAACAAGGAGGCAAAGTTTATCAAGTTAGATCAAGGAAGACTGCCCCTGATAGAGTATGAAAAGAAGTTTGAGGAGCTTTCTCACTATGCGCCTCATTTAGTGGACACTGATTGGAGGAAAGCAAGACAATTTGAAAGAGGTTTGAGACCAGAACTAAGGAAGCATGTTGCTACCTTCAGATTGATGACCTATGTCGAGGTGTTGCAAACAACTCAGATCTTGTCACAGGATTTGGACAACACGAAGTCATTTTTCAAGGATGGTGGTTCAGAAAGGAAGTTCCATGAAAGACAAACTTCGAGTCAACCTTATAAGAGGGTAGGCTCTAACAGTAGTGGACAACAGTCGGAGTGTAAGACATGTGGCAAGAACCATACTCGAACATGCTACAAAGCGGCATGAGCCTACTTTCGTTGTGGAAAAACAGGACACTTCATCAATAATTGTCCATTGAGCCAAAAAGCAGATGACTCGAAAGCACAGGAGAAGAAATCAAGTAAGAAGGGTAAAGTCTTTGCGATCACTAAGCAAGAGGCTAATAACAAGCCTAATGTTGTTTCATGTACCATTCTCATAACTGGAATTACTGCTTTTGTATTGATTGATTCTAGTTCTACAGATTCTTTTATATCGTCTACATTTGTTAGAAAGTTTAAGTTGGTACCTGTAGACTTGAGATATATACTTAAAGTATCAACTCCTTCTGGTAATGTGCTACATACTGATAAGGTAGTTAAATCCTGTCAATTAAGTATTGTTGTTCAAAACTTGATTGCTGATTTGACAATTCTTGAGATGACTGATTTTGACACAATTCTGGGTATGGATTGGTTATCTGCAAATCACGCTAACATTCTTTGCCATGAAAAAAAGGTCTTGTTCTCCCCTTCGGACCAACCAAAGTTTCGTTTTAAAAGAGAAAAAATATATCATCTTCCAAAGATTATATCTGCACTTAAAGCATTTAAGCTAATTGACAATGGTTGTTGAGGCTATCTAGCCAGTGTAGTTAACACAGAGAAGACATGCAAGCCAATTGAAAAGTTACCTGTAGTGTGCGAGTTCACAGATATGTTTTTCAAAAAGATTTTCCAAGTTTGCCCCCTGACAGAGAGATTGAATTCTCTATTGAATTGGTATCGGGAACTGCACCATTGTCCAAAGCACCTTATAGAATGGGCTCTGTCGAACTTCGAGAACTCAAGGAAGAAATCCAAGAGTTGTTAGACAAAGGTTTTATTCATCCAAGTGTTTCTCTTTGGGGTGCTCCAGTCCTTTTTGTTAAAAAGAAGGATGGATCTCTTCGTCTATGCATTGATTATAGGGAGCTCAACCGTGTGACTATAAAGAATAAATACCCACTCGCTCAGATTGAAGATTTATTTGACCAGTTTCAAGGTGTTAGTGTTTTCTCAAAGACTGATTTTAGGTCAGGCTATCACTAGTTGAAGATTAAAGCTTGTGACATCCAAAAGACTGCATTTAGAACACGTTATGGCCATTATGAGATCTTGGTACTGCCTTTCGAATTGACTAATGCTCCAACTGTATTTATGGATTTGATCAATAGGGTATTCAATAATTTCTTGGATAAATTTGTCATTGTCTTCATTGATGACATCTTAGTATATTCCAAAACAAAGTTCGAGCATGAGTTACACTTAAGGCAAATATTAGAAGTATTAAGGGAGAAGAAACTCTATGCTAAATTTAAGAAGTGCGAGCTTTAGCTTAAGATCATTGCCTTTCTAGGGCATGTGGTGTCCAAAAAGGGGATCTTAGTGGATCCAAGCAAAGTTGAAGTGGTTACGAATTGGCCACGACGCACTAATGTACGAGAAATTCTAAGTTTTCTTGGCTTAACTTGATATTATAGAATGTTCGTGGAAGGTTTTTCCAAGATTTCATCTACTTTAACTCAGTTAAAAAGAAAGAATGCACGATTTCAATGTCAGAAGATTGTGAGCAAAGCTTTCAGGAATTGAAGAAGAGACTTGTTACTACTCCAGTTTTAACTGTTCCTAGTGGGGACTCAGGTTTTGTGTTTTATAGTGATGCGTCAAGAAATGGTCTAGGTTGTGTACTTATGCAAAATGGTAAAGTTATTGTCTATGTTTCACGACAACTCAAGAACCATGAACAAAATTACCCCACTCATGAGTTGGAGTTAGCAGCAGTTGTGTTTGCTTTAAAAATTTGGAGGCATTACTTGTATGGTGCTCATTGTGAGATTTTCATCGACTACAAGAGCTTAAAATATTTCTTCACTCAAAAGGAACTGAATATCCATCAATGACGTTGGTTGGAGTTAGTTAAGAATTATGATTGCACTATTAGCTACCATCCTAGTAAGGCTAATGTAGTGGCAGATGCCTTAAGTATAAAATCCTCAAGTTACTTAGCAGCCTTACTCACAACTCAGGAGCATTTAATTAAAGACTTTGAGAAGTTAGCGACTGATGTGACTACAGATAGTGTATCGTCGTTGTTGGCTAGCTTTGTGGTTGAACCATCTTTAATTAGTAGGATCAAGCATGCTTAACTTTCAGATCCAACTTTGAAGAAAATTGTCGATGATGTTAGCAAATCTAAACAAGTTGACTTTTCAGTGTCATGTGATGGAGTTTTATGGTTTGATGATTGTCTTTGCATACCAAATGACCAGGTTATTAAGAAGGGGATCATAGCTTGAGATCATAATACTCCATACTCGGTTCACCCTGGGAGTTCAAAAATGTACCAAGAGCTCCGAAGAGCTTATTAGTGGATAGGAATGAAGCGAGACTTTGTCGACTTTGTTAGCCATTGTCTAACATGCGAGCAGGTAAAGATTGAACATGAAAGACCACCGGAACCCCTCCAACCATTGGTTATACGTAAGTGGAAATGGGAGAGTGTCTCAATGGATTTTGTGAGTGGATTACCTAAGACACAACATGGTATTGAGACTGTGTGGATCATTGTTGATCGCTTAACTAAATCAGCTCACTTTTTACCGGGTAAGTCTACTTACACAGCAAAAAAATGGGCTCAAATTTATGTCAAGGAAATAGTTCGACTGCATGGTATATCGATCTCTATAGTATCAGATAAAAATCCCAAGATTACCTCCAAGTTTTAGAGAAGTTTGCATAAGGCTCTGGGTATGAGACTTAACTTCAGTACTGCTTTTCACCTGTAGTTTGATGGCCAAACAGAAAGGACAATTCAAACATTGGAAGACATGCTTCGAGCTTGTACTTTAGATTTTCAAGGGAGTTGGGAGAAGCATCTGCATTTAATTGAATTTTCTTATAATAATAGCTATCAAGCAACCATTGGAATGACACCCTTCGAGACTCTTTATGGACGAAAATGCAGGTTACCCGTCAATTGGAGTAAAGTTGGAGAGAATTTAATTTTGGGACCAGAATCAGTGCATAAGACAAATGAGTCCATTAATAGAGAATGGAGACAGCTCAGAGTCGTCAAAAAAGTTATGTTGATGTTAGAAGAAAAAAATTGGACTTTGAGGTTGGAGACATGGTATTTTGAAAGTATCGCCATTGAAATGAATTTTAAGATTTGGAAGGAAATGAAAGCTTAGTCCAAGATTTATTGGACCTTTCGAAATTTTAGAAAAGGTGGGTGTTGTAGCATATCGTTTGGCCTTACCACCTACCTTAGATCGAATCCATAATACTTTCCATGTTTCAATGCTTTGGAAGTATATTGCAGACGCATCACATGTGCTAAGCTACAAACCACTCCAAGTAAAAGAAAATCTAACATATGACGAGGTTCCAGTTCAAATTTTGGACAAGAAGGATCGAGTTTTACGCAATAAAACTATTCATCCTGTAAGAGTTTTGTGGAGGAATCATTCATCTGAAGAAGCTACTTGGGAAACTGAAAAGGATATGATAGATAGATATCCTGAATTATTCTCTAAGGTATGTAAATTTCGAGGACGAAATCTCTTTTTCGGTGGGTGTTTGTAACAAAAAATATATATATATATAAATATATATATTTAAATTATGATTTTTTTAGTTGTTTTCTTTTATTTTCTCAAAGATAAACCTTTTTGTTTTAAAAATTATTTTTAAAAGATAATTTGTTCTTAAAATTAAAAACAAAAATAAAAAGAAAGAGTTTTATTAAATATTTATCTTTTTATGTTAATCCTCTTTTAAAAAGGATTCATTAGGGTTTGTTATAAAAGCTCTTAAACCCTAGGTTTTATTTTTCTTAAACTGTTAGACCTAGTTTTCTCTCCAAGAGAAAAAGAAAAGAAAAGAAGAAGAGTTTTGGTATTTTCTCTCAAAGATCAGTAATCTTTTTTCTTCCTCATTGTTTTAGTTTTATTTTTCCTGATCTGTAGTTCTTTAATTCAATTTATTGGGAAAAGTTTTGAGGTTTTTGTTTTTATAATAAAAGATTTTAAGGACTTTTTGCCCTAAAAAATTTGCAGAATTTTTTGTTTGAATCTTGTTGTTTATGAGACTATTTTTGGATTTTTTTGAGACTCCTTTTGCATAAAAAGTTTACCTATTTGTATCTCATAAACCATAGGTTGTTGTTATGATTTTTTACATGAAGAATTATATGTTTTTACCAAGTTTTAAAGGTTTTCTACACCGTTTTCAGATCTGATTTTTCTATAAAAATCAGTAAATCCCCAAATTTATTCCAGATCTAAGATCCCCAAATTTTCAATTGTTTAAAAGGTTTTTAAGCTTGTTTTATTGAGAAACTTTTTTTCTAAATTTCGTTCGTATTGATTTATACCGATTTTTGTAATTTTAAAGTTTGTTATTGTTGAATTTAGAAGTTTTTTAACCCAGTTTTTAGATTTGGTTTTGTAGCCCCAAGTCATACATCTTTCCACTTTTGGATGAAACTTTTGATTGAAAGAAAGTTTGTTTTGAAGGATTTGAAGTTTGATCGAATGAAAGTTTGTTATGGAACATTGTTTTGAATCATTAAAAGTTCATTTTGAAGGAATGAAAGTTTGTTTTTAAATAATGAAAGTTTCTTTTGATTGACTGAAAATTTTGTCTTATTTGAAGACTCTGTTTTCGAAAATCTAGTTTATTTAGAAAGTTTTGACAATTGTACTAAATATTTTAAAGGACTTTATAAGTTTTGATCTGTTCGTATTTTTGTTTACGAATGTTTTGAAAGGAAAATGAATTTCAATGTTCTATATAGAAATTACTTTTGAGTATTTTTGTACTCATTTTTGTTTTCCTAAATGTTTTTTAGATGAAGGATTGAATGATCGTTCTGATAGAAGGTGAAGTTTAGCGTTCTGGCATGAGTTTGAAAGTCATCTTCCTATTTAGTTAAATTAGTTTAAAAAAAACCTGTTAGAAAATTGCTTCCGCTGAATAATTTTAGTTCTTAAAGTTTCTTGAAAGTTACGTTTCAGCATTATTGTTAGTCTGATTGTATTGGAAAATTCGGGTTGTTACAGAATAACTAGAATTGGAGTTCAAACGAATACTTTATAACAAAACAAGTTTGGGAAGAAAAAGCACATGTGGCAGGTGACGTGGACAAGTGGAACACTCATAATTTGACATGTAGCATCAAGAGGTCATATCTTTGATGACGCGACATCCAATAATCAAGTAAATGAGATGACGACATGTGGCGTATTCAAATTTGAAGAATCTAATCATTTCCACAAATTTCTCTCAATCCACAAGTTCTCTTTAATCTCATCGATCACTCTCAATCTCCAAAAATCTTCTTTATTCTTTTACCTTATCATTCACCTTAATCTTCACTACTCATCTTTGTTGCCCTAAATCCAATGGCCAAAATTAATCATTGAAACTCTATTTAAAGCCACCAAATTTCACCATCCTCCACACCAATTATCAAAGCAAACATCTTTCTCTCTTCAAATTATTTTGCTCTCAAATTTTCATTCTGTCCATATAAAAACTTGTCTGTATATATATATATATTGTGAGAGATATATCAGAGTGCGGTTTTTTATCCATTGCTTTAGTGCGAAATTTATAAATCCAGCTTAATGAGGTATTTCATTGTATTGTTTATTTTTAGGTTTTTATATTAAGGTGTGGGTACACATTCGATTGTCAGAAAACACTATTGGTTGGATCCTGAATCAGTAAAAAGGATCATCAGTTTTTTTTTAGCCTGTGATAAAAAGAGGGTTGATCGGTTTGGTTCTCACCAGCAAGAGAGTCGTAGTAAAATGCCAATAAAAAGTCTTGGAGAGTAGATTATGGATTTCCAAACCACTATAAAAATCGGGTAGAATAGAGATTTCCAAACCACTATAAAAATTTATTTGTGATACGCGACAACTCAAGTGTATAGACTACTCGAGCCACTAGCCACTTGAATCCAATCGTATAAGAGGTCAACCCGAAAGGTGAAGGGTTAGATGGATTACCATTACAGTCATTACCTTGAGTAGACAAAATACTCACTATGCTCGAGGCCGAAAGCACTCCATGAGTTTGATGATCAATCAAATAAGCATGCTCCGAGGGGTAAAATATGAGATCCTAATTTCAACCACATGGAGGAAATCGATATTATGGAGGGGAGGGGGTTTACACACAGCAATGAAGAGAAAACTCTCACAATTTTATTCAAATGATAATTCAAAGATTCAAAGGTTGTGAAATACAACAGGGGTGTAAGCCTATTTATAGGCCAAGGCACATAGTCTTTAAAAGGAATATTGTAAAATTAAAATAATAAAAATTAAAACAATCTTTCCTAACATTGAAAACTTGCTAAAATTAAAAAGCGAATAATAAAAAGATAATCCCCTCGATTTTTCTTGAAAAAATTAGGAAGATATTTTCCTAAAATGTTCCAAGAGTGGGCTGCCAGGCAATTGATTTCGCACTACAGGTTGAGCGACTATAGGGGTGGCGGTAGCAAGAGGGGAGGTGCGCGCATAAGGGATGATGGCAGCATGGAAAGGCACCCTGTCCAGGCAAGCATGCTGCGTAAGGGTGTTGACATGGACAGACGGGTATGTGCGGGTGAGGGCGAGCGCGTATAGGGGAGGCGCTGACATTGCTGGTGCGCACGGGGGTTGTGTTGCGAGGTTAGCA